>JAYEVD010000426.1:0-99291 GCA_036346405.1 Phyllostachys edulis
CACCATTGCTGGAAGATCTTAGACATCAGGAACTAAAGGATTAGCGATCCTATCTTAGCCTTCAAATCTTCATAAGCCTTCTTTGCTTGGCCAAGCAGGGCGGATCGCATCGCCGATCAAACGCCCACTCGCAACCTTGCACGCCAATTCGCTTGTAGCCGCTCGCACTCAAACCAAGCCCCATATAGCCCAGAGGCCTCCAACCGAACAACCTTCTGTGTATTCTCCCTTTCACTCACATCCGGTTGAACTCAAGTGAGATAAATTGTCATTCATGAACAGCTCAATACTTTCTTGATCAAGTGACATATAACTTCATGTGGTCGACTCTTCAACAACTAGAGGCATGACCATGCACTTTCTTTGTTCGACCACATCGAGGGACCGAGATATCTCCCGCTATGTTAGGAGCGGCAAATCACATATCCGACTAGTTACATTCCTTCGCATGTTTCATAGTATACCCAAAGCTATCTTTATAACTACCCAATTACCGAAAGTAGTGTTTGGCAACCCCGAGCATATATTACACATGTAGGAAACTATGCCGATCTCTCGTCTAAGGATTATACATCATCATTGCTTGAGACCAACCGATGACACATAAAATCATAACAATCTCAATAGTATCTCAAGGTGTCAATCCCACTATGTGTTCACATTATTGATTCAATATCCATATATCCATGACCGAAACATGGTCATCAATCACATGTGCCGGTCGATAAGTCACTAGTGTTCACCAGGATACATTTAGAATAACATCATATAAGTTAAAGAGCTTCACCAACAAATCACATACTTGTTAATCTTTCATCCACATCCGCTTAAATCCCACGTGACTGAGGCTATAGACATTGATGTAAGCCTATTATACATGACCTAAGACATTTACTCTTGGTTCTAGTGAAACAATCGACAACAAAATTGTAGACAACATATTTCTCTTTATTCTCTTTTATCCACATCACCTTAAATCGCATATGACAGAGACTATAGATAATTATTATTCGATGATCCATCAAAGTTTGGTGATCCATCCAAGTTTGCCCACATTCCATGCGTGTCCCCTCACATGAGTCGTGCCCCTTGATGTATGTTTTTGTCTTGAAAGCTAAGCGGCTTGCCTTCATCTTCGCGCATTGATTGGAGTCCCAACTCCATCGCATTACACGCACGCGGCAGCTGGGATCTCCTTTTAACACCAATGTTTGTTTGCCACGCAATCGAAAGGTGTAGCATGCAACGCAGTTCGGTCGAACAATGATGTGACACAGTAGCCATTAGGTAATCCCACGATGCTTTGTATAATAATTTCTAGTTTATCCAACATCCGCTAATACCAACGCACACAACATTATAGTATGCGCAGAGTGCGTGAAATAAAAGCTTTACATCATCTAGTCCTAACGCTACACTAGCCCAGCGAATGAACTTTTTCACCACCCGGCACACCTCGCCTCGGAGGCATCCACCATTATGTCGGCAAGCTTTGCTCCCAACTCGGTGAATGGAGCCCCGAGCATTCCTACCCGCTATACTTGCACCATCATGCTCACCCACATGCAACTAGTCTTTCATGTCTTAATTAGACCATCCCATACCGATATAGGTGGTTGTTTGCTTAGGCTTAGATTGGTGACAATGGCATTTGGTCCGACATCCTAATACCAACGCAGAGAACATTATAGTATGCAATCTAGAGCACATAACAAAAGATTTACATCATGTAGTCCGTTACACTAGCCCACGTAATGAACTCTCTCTCACTTCACCGTCTTCAATGAGGCATCCACCGCTATGTCGAAGCTTTGTTCCCAATGCCTCGTGAATGGAGCCCCTTCGAGCATACCTACCCGTTATACTTGCACTCATCTGTGATCTACCAACATGCAATGCTAGTCTTTCATGTCTTAATTAACTAAGACCATCTCATACCGTCACATGTGGTTGTTCGCTTAGACTTAGATCGGTGACAATTGCTCGTCCTTAATTGACCTGTAAGGATCTCCTCATCTACTTGTGAGATACACCTCTCACACTCATCATATTATAATATAACTCGTCCATGCACAAACTAAGTTTTTCTTTTTATTTTATACAAAATAAAGAGGTAAAACTCTAGACTATCATTTCGTAATCTCTCAAATTCATACCAAATGTTTTATCCATTTTCCAATTTTGGAAAAACTAGAGTCCCGACTAAGTATTTGTGCGATATTCGAGATTCGAGATACCCAAATCGACATCACTTATTGTCGAAACCATAAACTAATGGCCAAAATAGTAAGGATATCAATTTGACAAGGACGATCACACATACGATAGGAGTTTAACTATCATTATCCTCAAATATAGTAATTTTAAACAAATATACATGCATTTATAATAGATTTTGCAAAAAAAAGGTACAATAATTGAAGTATTGCGATCAGCATGGTCAAAGGGTGCTTGTCTTGCGTTAATTGGTGATCCATCCAAGTTTGTGCACGTGCCATGCGTGTCCCTCTCATGAGTCATGCCCTTGGTGTGTTTTATCTTGAAAGCTAGGCTGGCCTGCCTCTCGTTCGCGCGCGATTGATTGGGACTCCTAACTCCCAACTGCGTTTTAACACCACTAGAGCTTACTATAATAATCAGAGTCAAACGAAAATGATTTACACCAATAGTTATAATATGGGTCTAGGCTATAACGACATAGATTTCATAGGTACATTTTATTTCTAAAAATAGGTTTCATATGTAATCCATAATACTTTGCTTTTAGGAATCTGGGGCCCGAATAGTAAGTTTATGTTTCCGGATGCAACACTTTCACGTATGGAATGTTAACTAAGATGTGCTTAGGCAAATCAATAGGACTTGTACTGCATCTGACTCAAACTCCGACCTACATATATCCGTCTTTAACTAGAAGAAACTATTAACCATGTCAATAATAAAGCACGTGAGCAATTTGCTAGAATAGAGAGAAAAGAAGGATTAATTTATAACTCCGTAAGTAATATTTTGTTGGAACTAATGGAACCTCTCATACCGGATCCCATCAATTACGTTTTAGAGTTTATATTTGTCCATGCACAGCAACTCTCTTAGAGCATCATAGGTTAATAAAAAGAGAGAAAATTCAGCAGTAGATTTCAGAATGTGCAAGTGACCGACTCAAAGCTATCAAGGAAACAGTAGCAATTGCGGATATAGGCTAACTCGACAAATCCAGTTATTGAATATGTGAATTAGCTAATGATCATTAGCTAATCCCCGCCCAGACGATCGAGTGCACGCCCACCTGCCCACCGCCTGTCGCGCCGCTACCGCAGTTCAGCAGTTCACCGCGCTTGCGCGTGGTCTGCACTTACGACGGACTTCGCTTCCTTCTTTCCCGCCGCTCCGTTCGCGCCACTGCACGCCACGCCGCACGCCGAGGAACTGGGCAGAGCCATCAAAGCCCTCCAACGACTCTCCTTTCCCCATGGCTATAAAATCTCAATACTCGCTTTGCTTCCGCGACGGCCAACCGAGCTCCAACGACGAGTTCGCTGCCTTCCCGAGTGCCGACCGCCACCCCGCGCATCCATCGCCCGAGATTTCCAAACCTCAAACATGCCACTATGTTCCCAAGCACCATGAATGTTTCTCCTCAATCAAGTCTTCGTCCGATTCGCCGAATTTCATCTTTTTCCTCAAGGCCGACACCTTCGCTACCGATCTTCTTCTTCGGTGAGATTTTCACGAGTTGACCGCGCACCACGTGTTCCCGCTATTTTCTTGCTATCCCCACCTCAATTTAGTTTTTCTCGTTGTCGAGTACGCCGCCACCGTGAGCTCATCTTCTCCGCCACGACCGCCATCGAGCCACTAAAGGATACGGGTAGGCCACACTAGCCGGCAATTCAAAAATTCTACCACGTGAAACCGAAGTCATGCAAGTAGGAGATCATAGATCGTTACCACTAGATGCTCAATGCAACGGAAGAAGATTTGGGAGCGCCTAATCCAACGCCGAGCGTATGCATAGTGGTCGGGTCGATCGTCCAACGCCCTGATGCTGATCCTCTCTTCTAGCAATCAATCGTTCCTCGGTGAAGATTGTGGAACATCCTCGTTCAGACAAAGAGCAACCACAGCCGTGCGTTTCAGTATCCACACATCCAGGATGGAAACACCACGCCGTGTACTACTAGCAATGGTGTGCATGAGGGTCTTCGAGAAGATGGCTAGGGTTTTGTGGAGCAACTCACGCCCTCACTATCCCAATACGACATGCGGAGAATCATATGTTTTGAAGAAAAAATAATCATAGTAAATTCTACCCAATTTATTAGATAAGAAGTGTGAATCTCAAAACATATCGACAGATAAAAGTCGATTATTTTGACAAAAGAAAACAGTCTAATGTTGTTTAGCAAAACCAAAAAAAGGTTTCATATGTAATCTATAATACTTTGCTTTTAGTAATCTGGGGCCAGAATAATTAGTTTCATGTTTCCGGATGCAACACTTTCACGTATGGAATGTTGACTAAGATGTGCTTAGGCAAATCAATAGGACTTGTCCTGCATGTGACTCAAACTCCGACCTACATATATCCGTCTTTAACTAGAAGAAAGTATTCCCCATGTCAAAAATAAAGCACGAGTAGTAGCAACTAGCAACACATCAATCCTCAGACATAGTAGGCAATATTACGTGTTGTGATACTTTTCTTTCTCAATCAAGTCAACATCCAAGTAATATTTGTGTGACCCAAGTAAGGATTACTAACAGCTGCCGGATCCAAACTCTAATAATGTGTATGTGGACGACAGTAATTTGTATACGCTTATAGATTGGAGTGATCCTGAAATATTCTTTACAAGAGAAGTATGCATGCACCCATGGCCGTGATGCTCGAGAAATTTGCTAGAATAGAGAAAAGAAGGGATTAATTTATGACCGTAAGTAATATTTGTGTTGGAACTGATGGAACCTCTCATACCGGATCCCATGAATTACGTTTTAGAGTTTATATTTGTCCGTGCACAGCATCTCTCTTAGAGCATCATAGGTGAATAAAAAGAGAGAAAATTCAGCAGTAGATTTCGGAATTTGCAAGTGACCGGCCGCGAGCCATATCAAGGAAACAGTAGCAATTAAGCGGTGGATATAAAGGAACATGAATTAGCTAATGAGGTGCGGGGGTGCGGCTACCCGGTGGTGAAATAAGTGGAGTTTTGGCTAAAATAGCATCAAAGACGAAAAATAACATCGTGGAGCCTTAGAGACGCGGCACTTGACCTCGTTCGTGCCGTTGAGCCCGGACATCCTCCTCCAGGCCTCAAAGCTGTACACCGTACAGCTTGCCTTTTTACCGTCTCTCGCGATAGATTTTTGCTTGATGAGACGGAGTGATCAGACGAGGGGTGAGAATAGTATTTGTGCACGCACTAGTCTTTTTAACTGCGTAACTGTACTTTCATTTCATACACTACCAGAAACAGAAATTTTTCCAGTGCCAAAAACACTCGGGAAATAAACGAACACTCAGGGCGATCTTTCCCGAGTGTAACACTCGGGAACCAACACTCGGGATAGATTAGTCGGGATAAAAATATTTTCTCGAGTATTACACTCGAAATATTATTTTCTCGAGTGTATACATATACACTGGGAAACTTCGAACACTCGGGAGAAAACCTGTGAGCGGCTTCTCCACCCGTAACTGAAATCTTTACAGAGTGTTGACACTCGGGAATATCTTGAAGAAACACTGGGAATGTTTCCAACGTTTGTGAACGAAACGGGGAAAATTGACACTGGCTATTTTTCCCAAGTGCATGGCAACGACACTCGGAAAGCTTCAGCGAATCCCGGGAAATTGCCACGGTCAACTTTTAGAGTGTCGACACTTTCGGGAAAGTTTTATCGCTTTCGAGTGTCGACACTGGAAATATTTTGGTCGATTTCGAGTGTCGACACTTTCGAAATCGACAAAACAACATAACCCATTTTTCACAAATTCAAGAAAAATCCATTCCTGACAATCAAACAATATATGTATATATATGTATAGATCGAACAAAAGACATGATAGCAGTTCTCGAGCTCACAACATTCAAGTTCAAGTTAGAAAATGTAAGCATAAGGCATAATACATATACTTGAGTTCCAAATAGTAATTTCATAGTCTTATATACATCAAACAAAAGCAAGTATCACTGCAACCATTTGCATGCACAGAATTTCCTGCTTCAATCTTCTGTGCACAAAAGCATCATTTTGAAAGTTCTGCAGATAGAGCAAAACTTAATATTAGTGCCATCTTACAACAAAAGTTAGGAATTGATATTACATGAAAAGATAATTAACCAAACTATTGACAAAGCAAAAAATTCCTTTAAATCATGATGAGCAACCTAATAACATAGCAAATCGAGTTAAGGGCATGCACAGGGTGTGAGCCGACTAGCTTGTGGCCTAATTGATCATTTACTTATGTCATCTACAGCACATGCAAGAGAAATTTTAGTATAATGATGTACTCTTGTAAAAAGGAATGAGTGAAACTATATATGGACTTAATTAAGAGATGCGAGGAGTGATATTTTGTTAGATATATAATTACATGCATGGTATCCACTTGTATGATGTACCTTTTAAAAGCTCGGCAAATTCATATGTTGGCGTGCTTATTAGCACCTAACAATATAGAACATGAAAAGCACAGTGCTAAAATGTTAAACTCAACTCTCAATATTTTGTCATTGTGAACTCTTGATCAACATTTATGTCTCAAGCACTTATCATCAAATTCATAGAAAGGAGTGTACATACAAATTATTATATGTTGACACATTTCAAAAGAATTTATGATATAGATATAGTGAATTAGTTATATATGTAGCCATTTTTATCCATTTTTAGCAAGCATCTGGTGGTGGCCTCTCGTGATGGGCGCATTCACACGATCTTCAACATTAGCACCGACATCTTGACATTAGCGATAGAAACAAGCGATCCGCCGTTCCTACATTTTCATAAGAAATCGCATTATAAGAAATTTGCGATGCGACCAATAATTACATTGTATGTCATTTCAATGTCTTGAATCAAGCACTCATAAGAGACTAACAATATAATAATCAATATCGATTACTACTAAGGCGGATAAGTTAGGCGATGGTTCCCCGCGGAGGGCCAAGTCGAGTCCGGTCGAGTGCTGCATATTTGTTTACACATTGCCATACATTAGCCAAAATGCGAATATATATATATATATATATATATATATATATATATATATATATATATATATTGCATATTACTTTGTTATTGTACTACCACGCTCCAACTAACTGCAGGAGCATTTGCTCCAACATTGCCTAGCCTCAATTTCTGTCGTAGGCTGCGCTGAAGCTTAGAAACACGAGATTGGATCCCATGTGATGGTCGTGATGGACTTTGAAGGTGTACTTCATCCGTTGATCACGACACTTTCGTGGATCGGACCTCCTAGAGGGTTGTCGGTGTGCTAATGTAGGCGACACCCATGAAGAAAGCGACCATGTTTCTTCCCTTTCGACCTTGTACCACAGCGATCGCGTCTAGTGGTGAATTCATGGCGTCGTAGTCCGGGCCATAAATCTCCTTAGCGACATCGGTATATCACGCACTGTTGGACAAAATCATCGGGGCGAAAATCATCGGGGACAAAATGATCAAAAATCGTACCAAGTTCTCTGTTGTTGCTGGCTACTACGAGGTGCCCTCTGATCACCTTCTAGCTTCTACATATGCCTCCATATCGGAGCAGGCCTCTGCTTCTTCTTTTCTGCACCCAAAAAACTACGGCGGTCAATAAATATGTATCGCAACATACAATCAATATGAACATGTTGACCTACCAGGTTCTTCTTGTAACGAGTCATGGAGGAGCTGCCTTGACGATGTGCTGTCCCGTCCATCAACAATCTCCGCTTCCTAGCAGCACGAGAGTTCTCTAACCATCGTTCGTTGCACCACCTCTCTTGGGCAATCTGTTGCCATGCATCTTCACACTTAAGGGCCCACCAAGGTATTGCCTAAATTAACCAAGTGTTAAATATGAATAAACTAGAATTGATTGTAATCAAGGACATCATTTGTACAGTTGGTTACCTGCATGTACTCGTCCAAAGTGATATGCGTTTGGCAAGCCTCGGCCTTCGAATTTGCTATCCAAGGACTTGTGTGTGGTAACAGATCACCGCTTGGATCGTTAGCCGTAGATCATCTGTGGGATCGACTTCTTAACACAATTATGACACTCTCCTAGAATCGACTTCTTGTCCCTTAGCCCATCTAAACCACCACTACAATCCAAGAATAAAGAATTGATAAAGAATAAGATGATTAAGTTAGTTGATGAAAGCGAAAAGGAATTGATAAAGAATAAGATGATTAAGTTAGTTGACATTTATTACTTGGCTACTAAACATCCAAAAGATCTGATCCAATATTGATGTATCTAGTTTTTGGTCAAACACTCTTTATTTTGATACTTTGTAAAGCCTAAGTTCAGTACATGCCAAAGTATATTATACTTGAGCAGTTTATCTTTACGCCTCCCAGCAGATCTATATTGAAGATGATCGATGATAAAACAATATCCAGTTTATCTTTAAAAGTTTATCTTTCTGCCCTCCCAACAGATTAGCCTTTTTGCATACCAATGTAGTAAAATACCAGCATCCAAGTAAATAATAATGCTCATACAATTTTATCAATTAGTAATTAGGCTCAACAATAGCATTCAAATGTTTGGAGCTTAATGATCATTATTAATGTGAGAATGAACTGTGAAGTTACTTATCATCATCTACAGAGTACACACATAGAAGCAATTTTGTAGAACATAGAAGCAGATTTGAATATTCAGTCACTAGATACATAGAAGCAACTAGACATGTGAGATTGTGAGGTTGAGGTGGCTAGTGCGACAAGTCTAAAAGAAGTATTTCCCATGAGGTCTAGAGTTTGAGTACCAACCTTTGCAAGAGTCCAAACATTTTTTATATTTTATTTATGTGACTCACTATACTAGTAGCATAATTTAACGTCTCTATGTAATGCCTCTATTTCCTTAGATATCGCGAAAGCGCCTCTATAAATGTTGAAAAATAATCTAGATGCGTTTTAATAAAATGCCTCTTCATTGTAGCGATATGCATAGGAAGGCGCTTATTTGGCATTTTTTTATAAACGTCTCTACAATAGTGTAGCGATATGAAAAAAATGCCTCTACCATATTAAGAAAATGCCTATAGACGGGTTTGTGTTGTAGTGACGTGACTCTAACTTGCATATCTAAATATATCTCCAGTTGTTCAACATTGTCTACAAGATAGGCCCCAACAACAATGGACAAAAATCTACACTAGAAAAGCAAGCAGTGGAAATTTGAGTAAAAAGTAATTTTTAGCTGACTAAACTTTTTAATTTCCAAATGTAAATCACCAACTAATTTTTAATCATTTCATTGGCTATCAGTTTAGATTATCTACAAGTTTGACAATGACACATGCTTACATTTCGTGGATGCAACCAATTACAATCCTTAGTATGAGTATGGACATTGTCACAAACATAGCCTCTTCAATTTTCTAGTCAAAGTAGTTTCACCCGTGAGATACCGATGTTGAAAATCGAACAACGCCTATTAACAATGACTTGTATATGATTTTAGGTAGAAGCAGATTTGAATATTCAGTCACTTACCCAAAAACTTTCCTCCACCCGCTGCAAACAGTTGTCAAATGGAACCTCTCCTTCAGCGGCCTTGTAGTGGCACCATGTCCAAGCAGGCTCCCGCCTTCCTCTGTAGGTGACTAAGCCAGGGAAGTGCCATCGAATCAACATGCCAATTATGTCGTTCGGAAGTCTACATTTCTCAGCCCCGCCTTCTTCTCGCCATTGCCTACATATTAGTTTTTTTGAGGTATGCAAGTAAGTGGGCTAAATTAGTGAAAGTGTAAACAGTTACTTACATGTCGCCAACAGGAACGATGACAGTCTTCTCCTCCTCTTGGGTTGGTTGTCGTGGCAAGTTTGCAGGTCCTCGCAACCAAAATTCTTGTGCCTCATGGTGCTCATCCTCCTCACCCTCCGCCTCAGGGTGCTCTTCCTCCTCACCCTCCGCCTCACGGTGCTCATCCTCCACATCATCAGCACGCGAGGGCTGCGGGGTATAGGAGCCTAATCTACTAGAGGTAGACCCCATTGCCCCTCGAGGGCGCGGCTGCCCTCTGCCTCCTGGAGGGGCCGCGGCTGCCCTTCTACCTCCTCGAGTGGCCGCGGCTGCCCCTCTGCCTCCTGGAGGGGCCACGGCTGCCCCTCTACCTCCTGGAGGGGCCGCAGCTGTCCCTTTGCCTCCTCGAGTGGAAAACAAGCGTCTGCCTCAACTAGAGTATCTTTGCCTCTTGGCGCCACTCATTTTTGGTGTCCTAAAATGAAATGAAATAAAATAAATCAATTAATATAAGCGCAATGAAGTAAGCTCATAGAAAAACGTAATATAAGCGTAATCAAGTAAGCTCATAGAAAAATGTAATATAACGTAATCAAGTAGCTCATACAAAAATTAAAACATGCAGACAAATAGATGGAAGACATACAAGATCATGCTTAGAAGTAGTCGTCTACAATGGGATCCTCATGAGATGGGCCCTCTAAAAGTCATCGTCACTATAATGAGGTGTTGACTCAACATCATCCCTTCGTGCCATCAATGTCTAAGCGATTAAGTAGTTCCAAGTCCTCTTGGTTTACAACCTCATCGACATCGATTTGAATATCATCCATGTGATCGTCCTCTTCCTAATTATTATTTGAAAAGTCCTGGTAGCCCATCTTCTTGAAAGAATAGGTCAACACCATTGTTGGTCTCCATGTTGTAGTCCTGCTCACTAGGGGTAGGTAGTTTACCATATGGTTGCACCTTATGTACTACCCACCAATCCACTAGACTACTCATAGTTTTGCATGGAGTGCGGGATGTAGTATACTTGGGTGGCTTGTCGAGCCACAATAAATGGGTCATTGCCTAGTAGGATTGATTGATGTGCAACTTCAACCACCCAAGTGATGTATCCCGTCGACTCCCTAAGCGGATGGAACCAATGACATTTGAATAACATAAGTTTGAGAGGTTTGCTACCATGGAAATATAGTTCAATTATTTCTTCAATTACTCCATAGTATTCAACAGTGTATTGCTCCCATCTTGTCCTATAGTCACCAATCCACTATTAATTGTAGTTGCATTAGGCCATTCCTCTCATGTATCGATGTTGGAGCGGTACCCATTCACATCGTAGGTACTATAGGACAACACCCGAGTGTGGCATCCTTGAGCAACTTGCCTCAATTATTTGCTCATAGACTTGTCCTTCAAACTCTCTGACATAAATAGAATGGGTTTCATGTATTAGTTCCTCTTTACTTAGTAAATATTATGTGCAAGGGGACTAGCTAATAGAAGTTGCTTTACGATAGAACCAAGTCGGGAAATTAGGTTTACAATTCGGCACCCTTCCTAAGAAGGGTCTCAACTTGTTTTTCGGATGGGTCTCGGCGTTGCTTCCACTCGCTCCTAACAAATTCCTATAGACAACAAGACAAGTAGATTAAAACACTCATGCATCAATTATTGGGAAAAAATCATTGATGCATACCTAATGTAATCATCCACTTGGAGAGGTTGGTAAAGACATACAACATCACGATCAACCACTCATCCGCGATAAAACTTTGGGAGTACCACCGCTGAAGTGTCACCTCTTCGGTGAAGAGGCTAAGTTAGTAATTATTTTAAGGGATGCCAATATTGTATCGTGAGGTTTGATTATGCATCGTGCAAACATTGCCAGCAAAGTATATTGATGTGAAATGAGAAATTTCTTCAATTATGTACGCCTCTGCTATGGATGCTTCAACACGCGATCGATTTTTTGCTTTGCCTCGTAGTTCCTTTTGTTCCCTCTCAATTGGATACATCCACCGGTTTTGCACTGGTCCCCCCATCCTAGCTTCATAGGGAAGATGGAGAATCAAATGTTGCATTGGATTGAAGAAGCCAGGTGGAAAGATCTTTTCCAACTTGCAAAGCAACACAGATACTTCACGCTCCATAGTTGACATTACCATGGGATCTATCTCTTTCGCACATAGCTGTCGATAAAAAAGCTCAACTCCGCCATCACTTGCCAAACACACTCGGGGCGTAGCCACGGATCATCACAGCAAAAAGCGTTCCATGAATATATGGTAGTCATGGCTCTTTAGGCCATTGATGCGCATGGTAGCTAAATTCACTCCTCTCCTTAGATTTCTTTGCATACCCATCGAAACTTTAGGTGCTGAAACCATTCCAAAATCTCCTTCCTCTGAACCCTAGTTAGGCAATAACTAGCTCTTGGCTTCTCCCACTTGCGATGGGCGGCTTATGGATCATATTCAGAGAGGGCACGGTGCAAAGCTCTTCTTGATCAAGGCGAGCCTTCACATTGTCCTTCGTCTTATCTGGAATGTCAAAGAATGTGCTAAATATGGCCTCTGCAACATTCTTCTCATTATGCATTACATCTATGTTATGGGGAAGAATGAGCTTATGGAAGTATGGCAGCCGCCACAAACTTGGAATGTGAGTCCAATTGTGCTCCTCGCCATATTTCTCGAACCCATCACCATCATCAAGAGGCTTCAAAGCATCTAGCCGTGCACGAACCTCCTCACCGCTTAAGCGGCGTGGTGGTCCATCTGCGGACAGCAATATTGGCCCTAAATCCGGTTGTGTCACTTCGAATTCGTGGTCAATTGGAAGGAATTGCGATGACAATTGAAGAAGGAGTGCTTGCGACCATGCTTTAGCCATGACCACATAGCGTCTCCTCTGATTGGGCATGGCATCTTCCCATGTACAAACCACATGAGAATATCCGTCTGGGAAGTCATGCATGGATGTGTGATACGCGACCGCATGGTGAAGTTCTGTTTCAATGCCCGATCATATGTCACTATGCCTTGTTCCCAAGCATGTAACAATTCATCCACCACCGGCTCCATGAATACACTCATATTCTTCCACAGGTATTGAGGACCGGGGATTATCAAGAAAGGAATATGTCTTTGTTTACGCATGCAAACGCTGGGTGGGAGGTTAAGGGAATGACAAACACGAATAGCAAGTGTATGCGTAGCCCCATACTAAATGGGTTAAACCCATCGATTGCAATTGCAATTGAGCGTTCAGAGGCTCATGACAAACTCTACATAGTCTCGGTCAAATTGCTTCCATGCTTCACCATCAAATGGGTGGACCATCTTGTCATTATGGTGCAGATGACCATACTTGTGCCATACCATTTGTTTGGCGAAACCTCGAACATGTATAACCGTTGGATTCATGGTACAAATGGTAGATAGCGAAGTATTTTTATGCCAATAGGAAGCTACCTCTTCTGACCATCACCGGAGTCAACCTCAACAAACCTAGACTCACCACACTTATCACAGTGATCTTTGTCCATTCTCATTCCTAAATAGCATGCAATGATTTGGACAAACATCTATCTTCTCATATGGCATATTTAGTGCGCCTATCAATTTCTTGGCCTCATACAAGTTAGCGGGCAGTTTGTGACCATCTGGGAGAAAGGTGCTAAACACGCTTAAGAATGCATCAAAGCAAGCAATGCGTGTCTTTGAGCGAGACTTGATGACAAGTAGTCGTGTGATGCCATCTAGTTGGGACACTGTGTTTGCCCATGAAGTGGTTGACTCATTGCGGACAACATATCAAAGAAAGTCCTTGTTGTAGGCTCGGTTCTTCCTTAGCGGTGGCCCATATGCATGCGCACATCATCTAGCATGTCTTCTATTCTACTCTCATTGTGGCGCCATCGTCTGTTTCTTCCCTTAGCACATTATCGATGCGCTTCGTTGTGACTTGCCGTGATAGACCCACACGGTATAGCACGCCTAAATCCGTACTTGCAGTGTGCGATCATTGTTGCCCTCATTTGTGGCCGTGTGTTGAACAACAAGAACAAGGGCACAACACACCCAATCCATTAC
Organism: Phyllostachys edulis; assembly: GCA_036346405.1. Classification (NCBI taxonomy): domain Eukaryota; kingdom Viridiplantae; phylum Streptophyta; class Magnoliopsida; order Poales; family Poaceae; genus Phyllostachys; species Phyllostachys edulis. The sequence goes on from JAYEVD010000426.1 coordinate 14,092, forward strand.
TCTAGCCAATGCTCGATCCACAAAATCATCGACTTTTCCATCCATTCTTGGCTCTGATCACCCATCACTCTACACCGGTGTACATCCAACTACGATCCTCGGCCATCCTAATGTGCAAAACATAGCATATTTTAATGCAAAACATAATGCAAAACAAAATTACAACTCTGAGCTAGCTAGAAGCTACCGTAGGATGCATGTCCTATATATGTACACTAAAAAGCAGTTGACATGAAGACAATATACATGATCAGCAGAGCATAAAAACACTTTCTTTCAATATATATGAATACCATTATTTATTAACACGTTAATGTAGCATTGTAATGACATATCAATCCACTTATCCACTACCTTACAGTACTTCTTGGAGCTGAGGGAGCTGAGGGAGCTGCGGTGGGGAAGATGGCTGCAGATGTGTGTCGGTGGAGGCAGTCGGCGAGGGGAAGCGCCAAGTGAATTGAGATCTCTGGCGCGCCGGCCTTTGAGGCGGCGGCAACCTTTGAGGCAAGTACCGAAAAACAATCAAGCTTAAGCTGTAGTATGTCTTGACTAGGGACTGTAGTGAAAACAAAGTAAGCAACAATATCCATAGAGGATAGCAACTTAAATGTCATGGCAACATGCCAACAAATGGTAGATATATCCATGGGCTGGAGAAGCATGCGAGACAAGTTCATTAAACATGTTCTGATACATAATTAAGAAAATGTAAGTTTGCAACCAACTTTTTGTTGCGAACATAATTTCCATGAATATGGATAGTTCATATGCAAATAAATCCTTATTATGCAATAAGAGAAGTCCATATATTCAATCGACCAATCAATTATAAATCGCTTTCAGTTCATAGAATAGAAAACATCTAAGCCATATATTCAATCGACCAATCAATTATAAACTGCTCAATTCATATCTCTGATTTGCGATTGAATTGTGTTCATGTTTGACATAATAAATCCTTATTATGCAATAAAGAAGTCGAACACAAAGAGATGTCTGCGGTTTATGGAACCACATGGGGGAGTTACATGCAGCTTGTTTAGTATGTGCATATGATCTACACATCTTTGCTACTTTTGTATCCATGTGAAATTTGTTACTTAGCAATGGCACACCAATTTCCTTAGCTACTAGCTTGGTGCCTTGGTCAAACATACTAAGTTCAAGAAAGACCTGAATGACTTATCATGTTTACTTGTTTTAGGTTCTATTATTTGGCTTATGTTGTCACTTATTAGTAATTTGGTATAAGGTATCATCGGCATACAAGAATATATCCATTGATAATCGCATACTAATGCCCTAACTATAGTTTATTTTGGCATGTATATTTATGCATTCATTGGAAACTTGTTATACAAACTTAAATGTTGGCTTATTTCTTTACCGACTTGTGCTTATTACCTAGGTTAGGCCCTCGACATTTAACATGTTTGAACAAGAGTAAATGATGGAGTGGTTCCATGCCTCATAATTAGACTCCTTGCCGATTGTTATGACTAACCTATCTCTAGTTAATCACTCCACCAAATCTAGCTCCACAGTACTTATTTATCTATGATTTGTCGAGTCCTGTCTCCCCGAGAGATCAACACCCAAAGAAAGCCTCAAAAGAGAGTGAGAAATGAAGTTTTGAAATATTTACTTATCTTCCTACAACCATGTGTTACCGTTCTAATATGGTTGTTGCTGAAATGTCCTTTTCATTAAAGAAGCAAAAAGTGGCTCTTACGGGTCTCGTCTGGTTTTCTTGTGCCCTTCAACTTTCGGATGATTTAGTAAAATTCATTGGCACTTTGTGAGAGTATGTTATCTCGTCGATGTTGTGAAGAGGATGTGGGACTATATAAAAGAGAATAACTTGCGGGTAAATATTCCTTCCATGGAATCGCATCATCGTTGGTTATAATATCAATTTGAAATGCTTAGTGCCTTAATTACTTATTGATAGTATGGCACCAGTAGTTGTGCACAGGAAATTTTGTTACGCATCTTAAGGCTTATTTCCATGTTTGAATGTGCATACGATCTAGATCTCTTGTGTTTGTATTGTACCCATGCGTTATGTAGTTATAAATTATAATTGTCTTGGGGTTTTTATTTGGAATAAGCTGCTATATAAAGGTCATCTAGCGTATAACATTTGGACTCATCATGATCATACGATGGTCGGTAGCATATGAGTGAAGAAATTTTGTTATGTAATGAATGACATTGCCTTGCTAAGGCTAACAATTGTTTGGTACTACGGGCATATAATGCCTTATTACCCAGTCGGATCAACTATCATCCGGATCACTTACGAGTACCATATAGATTCTCTGTATTCTTATTCACATGGCAATGCTTACAAGCTACCTCGGTCGATATCCTAGTTTACGACAATCTGAGATATATACCATTATATGGTTAAGCGCAATTAAGAGTTTGTACCGAGATGGAGGTGGAGGTGGTGGGGGGGGCGTGGGTCCGGATCTGAGAGGGAGGTAGAGGCGGCAAGTGAGGAGGGAGGAGGACGGGAGGCGGATCGTCGCGGAGGTGGGGGAGGCGGCGCTGTCGCGGAGGCGGGGGAGGCGGGCGGCCATGGAGGAAGGAGGAGGAGAGGAGGCGAGGCAGGAGGCGAGGCGGCGGTGGAGGAGGAGGCGGCAAGTGGATGCGGTGGAGGAGGGGAGGCGGAGGCGGCGGAGGCGTGGAGGGGGCGAGGATCGCGCGCTGGGGAGGAGGAGAGGGAGTAGAGATTAGGGGCAGGGATTGGGCGAGTAGTGGGGAAAAAGCGGGTTGGGGAGGAAAAACGGCGCGGGGGATGGCGCGACCTTTTTCGCTCCGAGTGCTTATAACGATCCGACACTCGAAATTAGCTGCCCCGTTGAGATCGCTGCTCCGTCAGCGTTCCAGTGTCGATTGGACACTGGGAAATTATTTCTCAGTGTTTTTCCTTCCCGAGTGTTTAATGAGGCACTCGATGAGATGCAAAGTGTTTTATTCAAAACACTCGGGAAAATTTTAGGCACTTTCGAAAAATAGGCGATTCGGTAGTGCCACTCAACAAGATATAGATTATTACAGCAAAGACTCTCAGACGTCAACCTCGGGACCGTAGTGCTTTAGAAGAACCTCGGGTGTGACATAGTATGGGCTTCCAACAACATCGTAAATGTCTCACTGCACAAGCAATTATATTAAGTAGATGGCATCGTGAAATTGTATTTATATGATTTGTGAAAGTGGGTAAGAGCATCACTTCACATGGTTGAATCTCTGTAGCTAGTTTAAGATCTGTCATCGGTAAAATACGATAGAATCATAGAATCTCTGCATTTTCCATATAGGATCGCTTTGTGCTCACAGAGTTGTAGAAATCTCGGTGTAAATCAGCGTGGGCACAGTCTACTTAAATTCCTAACTTCACATCTCGGTCACACCGAGTTGAGCTAGCGATGAAGATAAGACTACAAGCCTATGAATGTTATCGGGCACTTGAGAACACCATAAGTTTGAGCAAACCATAATCATATGATGCAGAATTTGAATGTACTACAAAAATCTCCAATGTTGACTACTTGTGAAATATAGTTCAACAAGATAAGTGACATAGTGGGCTGCTGACAAAGTTGTGGTATGAGGTGAACAATAAGATTTATCGACGGCATTTATGCAACTATGGTCCTTTCGGAAGTAAATATATAGCGCATTTTAACATGCATTGGTTAATCTACACATTTGCTATCAACAAATGGTGGTCTGCTTGTACGCACCAATACCATAGCACCAGTGTTATCACCACATAAACAATTCCCATTTTGCAATCACCATATGACACCTAACTTGCTACTTGCAAACTCAATTATTAATTCCACTAAGCCAGCGGCTCACATTACTAAAGAAAAATCACAATTAATGTTCAACATTTCAGATATAGTTATGGGCAAATGGCATAAAAGATTTGTCATAGTTAACACAGATAATAATCATTGCCTAAACAATAACATCGATATATAATTCTTTATGCCATCATGTTGTTCATCGACAATGCGTTCCATTGCATTTTGATAACACTTTCAAGTACCTAAAATATTTTTGCAACAAAATCAGCACATGACATAGATTAAACACGGTAGCTACGAGTGTATATGTAGCATGCATGCGCGCCACATACGTTCTTATTAAGTGTTCAACATACACTACCCACTCTGCATGAGAAGGCCACTAACCTACATCACCACTCAAAGGGTGGTGTTAACATCAATCATGTGCATTTGGCAATATTAAGTCTCGACCATGTGGGGAAAAAGAACATAAGTCAAAAGTAATTACGATGGAATAAAACATGGTAAAAGTTGAAGCGATTGCACTCTGGATATATACTTACATAAGTCAAAAGTAATTCAGTGGTTTGATATATCGTATAGCATTGAAAGATAATTTTTCATCAATTCCATAGACAATTTGCAATATCGTTAACTGGACAAAGTTGAAATAGTGCCTTTCTTTGGATATATACTTACATGGTAGAGTGTTGAGAGAAATTGCAATCTTCTTCTCTAGTGCGTCCTTTTAACCGTTTGCGGTGAAACACACATATATGTTAGTAAGATTGTCGATGTATTTTACCAAATATGGCACAACCTAGAGGGGTAGAAAAGCTAACAAATTACATCAAGTAGCCATAACATGGAAAGATAATTGGCATCTCCAGCGATTTAACTAAAACTTCTGAAAATGGGAAAGCTAGTTTTAAAAGCACTCAAATCTATAGTGTACAATGTCTTTATGAAGACCAAAACTATCTATAATAACCACTTTTCTAAACAATAGTTATGACAACAATTGAATAAGAATTCTGAAATTAGCAGTCAAATTATAACATCTCAAATACATTAAGATGGCAAAACTTTGAGGTGCACAGCCAGCCATACTTACCCAGAAGGGTTACTTGCATCCCTTAGAGGGTTTTGAGGGGTAGTCACATTTGATTCGCAACTTGTATCATTTGCCAATGAAGTCTGTAACAAATCAGAAGATGTTATCAGGAAAAAGTAGGGTAAAATTAGAACAATCTGGTTGACTTTCTAACATCCCAAGGACCAATTCATGGCAATTCTAAACCAGTAGATGCATATGTGCGCTAGAGGGTTCCAATGGAGGCAACATTCATGGATTGTAAACTTGAATTGTAAATGCTACTAGTGTAAGATGTAATCCTTGGTCACCGATGTCACTCCTGTCATTGGAATTGCCCAGTCACCTTAACCATCTCTCAGAGACAACTGCTACTTGCCCCTACCAGGCCATATCCTACCTCCATCACCCCGTGAAGTAAATTGATTGCATAATAAGCGGCATGAGCATCATGATTCATATAAGATGAGCCTAACTCTATCATGTTTTGGCACCAATTGCAAAATCCAAATACTAGTAAGTAGTATGACGCATGAGCATCATGATTCATATAAGATGAGCAATGCAATGAGAATGAGCCCTGCTTCCCTAAGAAGCCGCAGAATCTGCGGCACTACTGGGCGACTAACGCGCGACACCATCCTCGCCGATCCTTTTGCCTCCACTGCCACGGACGCTCTCGCTGCCTCCTCCATGATGATGGCCCCCATAACGCTGGTGGGACCACGCCACCCCGATGCACCACATGCCATTGCCACCGCCTCACATGCCGCGCCGCCTTGGCGTCATCCTCCGCCTCACCACAAGCGAGGCGTCCGTCACCGCAGGGCAACGCGAGGCAGAGATTAAGGGGCGCAAGTGGGGCTGGCAGCCAGGCACAAGGAGCCGGGTAGAGAGAGGACTTGGTGGGGGCGGAGGGACTAAGCAGAGTCATGAGAGCCTCCCCCTCTGAAAGCGACCACGAGGTTGCGGAGGTGGAAGGCGGACATGGCGCTTGTTGTCGTGGGCAAGGAGGGAGGAGGGGCTAGGCCTAGGCGGCGAGGTGGGTGGGTGGCCCTCCATGGGCGGTGGGGAGGCGGGGCCGAGGAGGAGGAGGTGGTGGCGCTCGGGAGTGGACGAGGCGAGGCGGGAGGAGGGGAGGGGAGGAGGAGGCACAAGTGAGGAGGAGGAGTCGGGGAGGAGGGCATGGCCAAGTGAGGAGGAGTCGTGGGGAGGAGGAGGAGGAGGGCGTGGTAGAAAGATCTGGATTGGGGGTGGGGAAGGAAGATGGGGAGGCGGCTGCGGATTGGGGAAATCGAGAGGCCAAGGACTTAGGGTTAAAAGCCAAAAAAAAAAGCGAGAGGAAAAAAAGGGGAAAAAAAAAAGTATGACCCGACAAAAAAATGTTCCCGAGTGTTTTTGTTTCGATACACTCGGGATTATAGTTTGTTTTCTGAGTGTTATGAAAAACACTCGGGAAAGTAAATTCTACCGAGTGTTGACTTCTCGTCCAGAGTGTCCTATGAAACACTCGGGACCTTCCCGAGTGTTTTCGTTCAGACACTAGGGAAAGATATAGGCACTCGGGAATTACACGGTTTAAAAATGGTGGCAACTCATGCCAAGTTAAGTGTGCATGGCCGGAGCACAAAATGATGGGTGATCACGTGGAAAAAACATTATTTTTATTTTTATTAATTTTCGAAATTGTCTGATTTAATCAATAATTCAAATAGCTTTTAAAAGATAGCAAATAGAGTCCAAAAATTCTTGAAAAATTCACAAAAATTCCTAGAATTATTTTGAACTTAATAAAAATATTTTCAACTTATAAATGGTAATTAATTTTGTAAATAATTTATTTTGGATTTAAAATAATTAGGGAAAAGCTTTTAAAATTTAGAAATTAATTAAAATTTTACTTTTCACTTTAAATCAATAAAATCCCAGAAAACTTGAAATTAAAATCCAAATCTTTGAATTAATTATTTTGAAATAAATTTTTGAAAAGACCGAAATTTTGGGATGTTACAAACCTAACCCCTTAGAAGGAATCTCGACCCCGAAATTCGGATGGACTAGGAAAAAGGTTGGGGTACACGGACTTTGCTCACTGAACCAACGACTCTCTCTTCAAAGTGAGACAAAATTGAAATGGAAGTCGGCCGACCAAAACTCACAGTGCAACATCTTTGAGTTGATTGAGCTTGCGTTCTTTGCAACATGATTGATCGTGCCCCTTGGATGGTGTTGAATGCGGGTGGCTTGACTTGGAGTTTGAGGCGCTCCTCATCCTGATCCAAGTGTAGGAGTCTTGGCTGGTGTAGCTCCTAAGTTAAAATGAACTGGAGTCACGGCTCGACATTTTTAAGGACAATTGCTGGCATAATGCCCCATCTCATGGCAATGAAAGCCTTTGGATTCTCGCTACTAACGCCCCGTGCATTGCGATTGAACACCGAAGATTCGCCAAATCCATGCATGGTGAGCAGGGTCTGACATTGGAGTCATGGGTGCATTGTCTGCTGATGGCATGTTGTAGTATGACTGGTTCATTCGAGGCCTAAAACTGTTGGCTCCATGCTGCGCTTGAAAAGCCAATTTTCTCTTTTGGGACTCAAACAGTTGACGCTGAGCATCCTCTTACACAAGAGCTTTGTTGACAATCTGTTGAAAATTAGGGTAATCGTTTGACACCAGTTGCACTTTGAGTTTTGGTTCAAGTCCTTCCATGAAGCGCCAGATCTTAGCTTCTTCAGTTGAAACATCTTCCGGTGCATACCTTGACAGTTGAGTGAATTGGTTGAGATACTCTAACACACTGAGATTGCCTTGCTGCAGCTTGTGGAACTCACGTTTTTTCATCTCCATCATTTCTATAGGAATGTGTGCCATGCGGAAAGCATTACAAAACTCATGCCAAGAAATAGACTGGACATTCTGATGAGCTGCGCAATAGTTTTCCCACCAAGTTCCTACAGTGTCTTTTAGTTGGTGAGCAGCATAGAGAACTTTTTCTTGATCATTGCATTGAGCCAAAATCAGTTTCTTCTCGACATCCTTAAGCCAATCATCGCCTTCTAGTGGGTCAACCGAATCGCAAAGGTAAGCGATGCGGTTCTCATGAACTCTCCAAGTCTAGGCGGAGGTGGTAAACCGAGCAGAGTGGTGCGGGTTGATTAACTTGATTTTGAGTAAGCGCTGCAAGCTGCAGCTTGCATGGCCATCATCTGCTCCATGTTCATTTGGGGCTGACCAGGGGGTGGTGACGGTAGGGGTTCTTCTTCGAAGAGCTGCTCCTGTTGAACTTGAGATTCTTGTTGTTCTTGCGGTGCTTGTGGTCCTTGCGGTGCTAGAGGTAAAACTGGCTCCTCAAGAAAAGGTTGACCACGACCTCTTCCACGACCACGGCCTCTTCCAGGACCACAGCCTCCTCCGTGGGCTCCTCCATGGGCTGCTCCATGACCTCTTCCAGGGTTTTCCATCTGAGCGGTCCCAGGTTAGCAGGGAAGAGAGGGAAAAGCAGATACGAGAAAAACAAGGGAGCTTGCAACAACCCACAAGATCCAAATACTAAACAGAAAAGCAATTTTTTTTTGCAACTGAAAACAACTCAAAGAAAATCGTCTACTCGATACTTTTAAACTAGTGAAACGAATCAATACACAGAATGAGCCTTGGCAACTTAAATTATATGACTTGTCTGACATCGCATCCTCTACTCACAGTCTTTGATGAATCTTGCCTGTTGTTCTTGGATGGTAGAGATGACTGGAGACTTTACGATGCTCTCTTCATGACTCCATTTCTTGCAGTCTTGAACATAATGGTAAGAACCGTGTTGACCAACTATAGAAATTACAAGGGAAATATGATCCATTTAACATTGTAAAATGATTAAGGAAGAACTAGGTAAGGAAGAATTCCGTAAAGAAGGTAAGGATAGAATGATGAGAATAGCACAATATTATTTTTCTTTTTATAAAATAAGTTTCGAAGTTTTCCTACTAGCGGCCATTCTAACTAGGTTACGTCCTACAGTCGACTCAACTATGATACCAACTCTTGTTGAAATGGATTCTGCATCCTAACCCTTCAGGTATTTCGCACAGGTCCATGATCGGTAGCTAGTGCACATAGTAGAAACATTATTGATAACAAGTTTGAATCATGAATAACATTAATAAACAACTGAGTACCTGGCCTTATGGCCACTTATTACAAAAGAGGTCGAAAGACCTTAAGTCTTACACAAGTGGAAACAACAAATGATAAACTCCGAGTGGTGACCCATCAAATTGCCCACCGGCATTCGACTGGGAAGCGCAACCTAGTACTCCGGGTGTCCTTCATCAAAGCTACATGTGAAGTAGTCATAGTCCTCCTCCGTCACTACTACAAAAAAAGGTCTTCACAGACGGTTCAAAAATATCATTATAGACGGTTTCCGGAGCCGTCTGAATTTCAAAATATCATTATAGACGGTTTCCCGACTGCCGAGTTTATGGGTCGATGATGACATGAGGTCATCGCAGACGATTTGGAACCATCGTGATACATGATATTACTGGCGGTTATTAACTTCGTAGCCGTCAGGATATATCATGCATTTATTCTAATATTGAACTGTCTAATATATATATATATATATATATATATATATATATATATATATATATATATATATATATATATATATATATATATATATATATATATATATATATAATTAATGCACATACACCAATAGCCCTCGGTTTACATCACGAGCAAGGGACTATTAATATGAACTAATTATCAATTCAATTTCAAGCATAAAACTATTAACATCATTACAAAGACCTGAGCAAGGGGACTATTAATATGAACTAATTATCAATTCAATTTCAAACATAAGACTATTAACATCATTGAGCGGTTCAACGGCAAGACAAGAAGACCAAGGGTGTTCAAACCCACCACACCAGTAGTAGCCCTCGGCATCCATCGCAGAGCACTATCTATTTTCATCACAGAGCAAGGGGGTAGAGACAGAGAGGGAGTAAGGTAGGGTGATACCTTAGTATAGCGCAACCAAAGCGGCGACCCCACCACCAGCACAACCCTCATCCATCTCCTTCACCTTGCATAAATCACACAAATATTAGGACACAACTTAAGGCTCAAGCATAAAAATCAAACTCAATAAAAGACATTAAGCTAATAGATCTAGAGGAGAATAGAGGGAGGATGGGGAAAGCAAAGCCGGGGCAGGGCCCGGCGTAGGAGGCCGAGCGGAGAACCAAGCCATGGCCTTGAGGCGACACGGGGCCAAGCCAGTGGCTTGATGGCGGCATCACCGTAGTTGTGGCACGACCTTGAATCGCACAAGACACTACTATCGCATTGAGTGTCTAGTGCGGTCTGAGTGGTGTCACAATCGGCGACAGCGATGAGGTCGAGGCAACAAGGTCGAGGTGGGGAGGAACTGACGAGAGTAAGTCTGTTGGGAGTGACGAGTTAGAGGCGGCGCGCAACCCTAGCGGCGGCTCCTACTAATAAAGTGACTTATAACAGATGATTGTATTATGGAACCGTCAATGATAATTATCACAGACGGTCCCATAGGTTTTTTCTCAATTATATTTATCTTGTATATACACTTACATGACATGAAGAAATTACATGTTTATATGTCAATTTTGTCATTTAAATCTTCTTTGAAAAATTGCTTTAACTATATATACATACATACATACATACATACATACATACATACATACATATATATATATATATATATATATATATATATATATATATATATATTAATAATTCAACATATAATTAATATTGTAACTTCACCTCCAAACTAGATTTTTTTTTCATTTTGGAATTTTCAACATATAACAAAGTTTTTCTAGTGGCGGAGGTAGGCTGCTATTTCCGTCTTCAATACTTCGTAGGCGGCGGTGTCGAGGGCGGATGGTTCATGATCGAATGAAGCCTAAAATGCATCCACACGCTGACGCGCTCGTTCGAGTGTCTCCTGAAAACCCTCGGACTGTTGAACCAAGAAGAATTGAGCCCATAGGATCTCTTCCCTTGCTTGAGGGGTCTTGGCCTAGTCGACTCGATGCTTTGCCGTCTCGATTATAGCGGTCAAGTGGCGGCAAGCCTCCTAGAGATGTGCAGCGTCGTTGTGGAGGACCACGTTGATGACGCGTAAACTCACCGAAGTGGGAGATCACCGAAGACAGCGGCGGAGGAGGATGTCAAGGCGGCGGAAGGTGGTCATCACTGCTCGGCAAATTCTCGACAGAGGAGTGAAGACACTATTGAAACAGTGTTCTTCCGCAAAGACGATTCAACGTCTATGAGAGAGGTGCTCGTCAGATCGCGGCGAGTAGGCCTTCAATGCCGGCGACAAGGAAGCGAAGAAGCGATCATTTACATTTTTATAAGTACTAGATCATCTATATGTGGGGATGATCATCTTCGATGGCGATGATCCTTTTTATAAAACAAGGAATAAATTTGGGCGTGAGGCGAAGAAATGCATCGAGAGCCGAAGCGGCATTGATCGACGAAGAGAGCGCGCCGGTGGCGAAAAAACTCATCGGGCTTCAAGCGAGGCATGGCGATATTATCACAAGCGGTTATAACAAAAAAAATCGCGTGATATGTAGTAATATCACAGATGGTTATTGTTAAGAACAAATGCGTGATGTTCATAAACGGTTCTTTGTTGAAAACCGCTGTGATATGTAGAATTATCACAGACGGTTATTAACAATAATCGTCTATGATAATTCACAAACGGTTTTAGTTATGAACCATCTGTGATATTACCTCTTCATAGACGGTTTTTAGTGCAGCCAGTAACACAGACGGTCTCCAAACCAAAACCGTCTGTGATTGCATGTAATACAAACAATTTTGGTCAACCGTCTGTGATGAGGCGTCCAGTATTAGCCTTTTTGTAGTAGTGTGTGTTGTTGAAGGCTTTTGAGATTTGATTATAAGTGTAGCATGTGAGTACATAAAGTACTCCACGAGTCTTGGGAAACATGCATATGCATAGCTTTAACAATTGAGCTTATAGCATTCATTTGCACAAAGCAATATTTTGAGTTTAAACAGTTTTCATAAAGCACATTTAACAAGAAGTAGTTTCAATAAGTAAATTAATTGACATCACTAGTAGAGGTTCTAGCTACCAACCACTAGTATCAAGGCTCTAGCCGCCAAGGTTTCAAGAATTGAGCTCTAGCTGCTCAACTGGCTCTAACTGCCAGAACCACAATCCAAGAGTTCCAACTACCCCCAGATTCTCAAAATATTTCTTTTAAAACCAAAACTGAAATCTACCATGTGAAAACGCACCTTGCTCGCCCTTGACCGTGGGCACGGCTATTCAAATAGTTTTACACTCTGCAGAGGTTGACCCACACGAGATAATCAGCTTATAATGTCGGCCATGACACGCTTCCTTGGGCATGCGACTAAGCGATTATCACAAGGCTTTTACAATACTTTATCCTAAAATTAGCCCGCCCGATGAGCTTAACCCCAAGTCATGGACGTCATTTACCATCGACCTGGAGCTCACCGTTGTGGGGGATAACCTACCCGGAATTGGACGTCTATTACCAATTACCATCGTCTGTACTAACCAGGTAACACCTACCATCTACAGCCTGCGGGCGTAATGCTAGAACATAGTAAATTAGTTGGTCATGTCCGTTCTCATTTTGGACATGTGGTTGTACGGTTTTGCTCAGTTTGGATAATCACAAGCGTTAGTCCTTAATCTGACTTGGGCGGAACTTACCACAATACAAGATCTCGTGCTCTAGCTGCACCCGCTTGAACTTACCATCCACCCAAGTCTAAAACATATTTTTATCATTTTATTTTATTTTCCAAATACTGACATTACCTAATGGCATACATTTCTAAAATGATTTGCATAAAAGGTAATAAGAGTTTTCTCCCAATTGGTGATCCAGACCGATAAACATGTCCATGCAATTCTACGCGTTAAACTATTCCACAATGTTGTATTCAATATCGTAGATTTGCTATGCTAGGGTAACAATGGATTATAATAGCAATATCAAAGGAAGACATTAACAACTTTTAGGTTTAACTAACAACCTACAATTTAAATTCATCATTTTATGTAAATATCAATGCATAATACTTTAAAAACAGAAAACATGATTTAAAAATTATAGGTACAAAATGGTCAAAGGAGACTCGCCTTCGGTGACGTTGGAGGTAAGTGCTTCCTGTTGATCCAAACTTGCGTCGGTGACGTCGGACTCTGCACACGCGCAACGGACCAAATAAATAACAGAAAATAAAATAAAATCCAAAAATTACAAAATAAATACTGGAAGTAGAGAATGAATTTAGGAGGAAGAATCGTTGGATTTGGAGTTCGTATGAGAACGAACGAAATTATGGAAAATCAATTCTCCAAAAATATTCTCATGTACAAAGCACCATGCATGAGATAACTAGTTGCAGCACTATTCATGTTCTTCTACCATACGAACAGAAGCAAACAACAAAGCTGCAGCCCAAAGCTCAAGAATGTAGCAAATCACAACATGCAACCGAATCAAAATGACAAGCGAAGATGGCGGAGGCCCGGCGGTGTGGTGGCGATGATTCGAAGAATAGCTCACCTAAATGAAGATTATTTAGAATGGGTGAAGCTACTGTCAATGGAGAAAACTCTAACCTTCTTACTGCTAAGCTCTGATGAAACTAAAGCTTGGAGGGAGTGAATCGATGCAGAGATAGCATGCCCATTATATAGCTGCAACCAGGAGCTGAAACGTTGGGAAGGCGAAGAGCTACGGTGACAGCAATGTCGGTTCAAAAATTGGAATCGTAAGAAATGGCAGTGGTGCACTGATGGGCTGCTCAAAGAAGGCACCACATCATGGGAGAGGTTAATGCAGCCGTTTCCTTTCAAACGAAATCGAATTTAAAGCTTTGAATGTAAAGAAATGAGAGAGGAGGAAGTGGTAACCATTAATGGCGATGGAAGCTTAACCGGCTCGGTTGCAAGGCGTGAGGGCAAGGGAGAGGGGAAGGGAGGGTGGCGCGGTGGAGTGGGGCCGGGGCGGCGCTGCCGGCGGCAAGGTGGCTCGAGTTGGTAGCCAATGAGGTGGTTCGGCCACAGGGGTGGAGATGGGCCTCGGACCTAGAGAAAATAGTAGTGGAGTTTTTTAGTATATACACAAAAAAACATTAATACACAGTGTTGGGCCCGACATTTACTGGCCGACCCGAGGCCCGATCGGCCACGGAGCGGCTCGGCTGTCGTGGTGGCGGGACCACGATGCCTGGGGAGGCGAGGAGCCCTAGCCACCTTCTCCCTTTGGTCTTCCCCTAAGCCGCCTTCTCCCTTCGATCTTTCTCCCCCCTAGCAATTCCCCAAGGAGCCCGAGTGCTCCTCCTCTCCTGGCCAGGCCGCCCCGCCTCCTGCCCTCCCTCCACTTGAAGACGCCCAACATCGGCGCCTCCTCTCCTCACGGCTCACTGGAGCCCGGAGGCAGTCGCCCCCGCCTCCTCTCCGCTCCTGGACTACTCCACCTGGCCAATGTCGCCTCCTCGGCCCCCACCAACGCGGCACTACGACAAAGCCAAGGGCAAGTTCACGGCCGACGACGTCGCAGCCACCGTCACCGGCGCCTCGCTCTAGGAGATCAATTAGGCTCACGGATCTGCGGGTGGTCGTCTTGTCTCACCATATCTAGTTTTTGTTATCACCGCCTCTGTTAGGAGTTCATGCTACTTGAAAGCTGCTGCCTACTTTATCCTTAATTAAAATGTTGCGATGAGAGATTTGGAACCGTATGTGGATCTATATCTATGATCCGCTATGTCTCGATTTTGAGATAGGATGAAATCATTATATGTTTAATTGCTCACACTCTAGTCGCTTTTCGGATCTACTAAATCAAGAAGTCGCTTGATTTATATTGTTATTATGTCTTCGTATGTGTATGCCTTTGGTTCCTTTGTTATATACTTATATCCGGGTAATGCTCCAACTGTGCTCATATACTAAGTGATGAATGCTTCGATTGTAATCTAGTGTCGATCCATTTCTAATTGATTGCCTTTGTGAGGCGCTTGTAATGCACCAAACCGTGGCTCATCTGTTAGGATGCCGATAGTCCATTAGTAGTAATTTGTAGTGTTTGTCAAGCATCAAGCACCATTTTGCCCTTATTTAGGTTAGTTGGAAACTTAAACTTCCATTAGTTTCAATGCAATTGATCCCTCAAGTACTTGTGAATAGTATCGACCTATCTTGTTGGAATGATGAATAGCTTCACAACATGATGTTGGGTTCTAGCTCACGATACAAGAGCATGCAAAAGAACTGTATCATGTCTTTGCTTTGTTTGATCTAGTGAATTTCTTTGGTAGGTTACATGTCGTATACAATTGTGTTCTTTGTATTGAGTGAGATGTATTTGCAAGCATTAATGATGACAAGATTTTACAACGCTTTTCAAAGTATGAGGACGCAGAAGGAAAACTACCTCGTGCTAGTCGATGTTACATTCTTATTTCGTAATTTGCATTAAAACTAATGTTGTGGTATTGTGTCTCCGATTTACATATGCAATTTTATCTTTGCAGGTTCAGATTCGCGTACTATTGTTGATGAAGATATGACAGGCTCAAATGAACCAAATCTTTGTTAATTAAGAAAAAAATTACCTTGTGCTAGTGGTACGTTACATTCTTTTTCTTCTTTTTTTTGCTATGTTTTATCTATTTTGTCGTATCGTTAATCATAGAATTCAAATTTTATTTCGATTGTGTATTTGTGTTGTACTTTTGTTATACCTTAGTGTTGATAGTATTTGACGTTTGTTATAAACTTATAGCCCTTTAGTTTTGGACCCGAGGCTTATTGAAATTCTGGCTCCGCCACTGTTCCGCCATGTCTCTCGGACTTGAAAGAATAAGCGCAGAGAAGAAAGCTCACGGGAGGAAGAAGGCTGTTGGGAGAGAGAGAACACAATAAGTAAAAGAATAAAAGAGGAGTTCTAATTAAGGAAAGAAAGAAAGAGGTGGCAGCTCATGCCAAGTGAAGTGTGCATATGGCCCGGAGCACAAAATGATGGGTGACCGTGTGGGAAAAACATTTTTAAATTTTCGAAATTAATACATTTAAGCAATAATTCAAATAGTTTTTAGAAGATAACAAATAGAGTCCAAAATTCTAGAAAAATTCACAAAATTTCTAGAATTATTTTGAACTTAATAAAAATATTTTGAACTTATAAATGGTAATTAATTTTGTAAATAATTTATTTTGTCTTTAAAATAATTAGGAAAAGCTTTTAAAATTCCGTAAATTAATTAAAATTTTACTTTTCACTTTAAATCAATAAAATCCCAAAAAATTCCAAATTAAAATCCAAATCTTTGAATTAATTATTTTGAAATAAATTTTTGAAAAGACCGAAATTTTGGGATGTTATAGAGGCCGTGGAGAAAGAAGATGCGGCGGGCTCGGGCTTTTATAGCCAATCAAGGCGGTGGCGGCAGTGGTTGAGCCAGGGCGAGCGCGGCGTGTGGCGATGACGTGGATGGCCACGCGCAATCGGCACTGGAGAAGGGGAAGCTGGTGGTGGGGTGACATCACGAGGATGGTGGCGTCTCACTAGCGCGAGGGAGCGCTACTGGGCGAGCGACGACAACGGTTCATGAGAGTCGGCAGTGGCGATGGTGCTGGGCTTGGCGGAAGAAGGTCTAAGGCCGAGCGGCGTTGGTGTGGTGGTGCTATCGCGCGAGGCGAGGTGGCAGGGTGAGGTGGCGAGCACTGGCGTGGTTGACGGTGGTGGAAGAAGTTGATGGGGACAAAGGTGGTGCGAGGGTTGGCAAATGGCGTCGTGACATGAGGTGGAAGAAGACAATGAGAAAGCAGAAAGGTGAAAGGCGTTTTGGGCTGAGGAAAATGGAAAGCCAAAAAGAGAAAGCGAAAAGACATTGGAATTTTCTGAACTGGGCAAGAAACTCAAATTCAAGCCAAACTCAAGCAAGTTTTAAAATTTTGAAAATTTTGGGTCTTTTCAGCGACCACATTGTAACTTGGCGTGTGCTCGGCACCATCGATCAGTTTGTAGTTCCAGGTTGGAGAAGGGAGAAAGTAGTACATACGCAGATAGTGCAGAATAATATAACCTTGCTAGGCTGGCCGCCTAAATCGGCATGCATAGTCCTCTCCTGCTCCTATACCGCCCGGGTCTTGCACGGGTCGACGCCAGCTGGCTGGTGTGACAAGGTGATGATAGAGAGGAATGGGATGAATCGACCACGGTATTGGTGGTAGGCACTATCAACACTATTCGATTGTTAGCTGGTAATTAAACATTACTAACTTAGCGTTGGAAATATGGACAATATTTTAATTCTAGATTTATTACGAGGCAAAGATCACATAAAACTAGAGATGCATGAAATAATACTAACAACAGGCAACTCATTGCACTTCTAAATATACACAATAATAGGATTACAACATACTAGTTTTGTCACACAACTAACTTACAGTCGAGCTTGATGAACAATAGAAAGCAATGCAGACTTGAAACAAAGGCAGTAAGCGTAGATATAGCAAAGGAAGCGAGTGGTCGCATCTGCATCGCTAGAAACCTTATTGCCGACCCGTGCGGTGAACTCTACCACAATGGTTCAGAGATACCAGCCCACACTCCTTCCTGGTGCACGCCAAGGAGAAGGGACGGCTTGGTTTGATAGCACAACCATCCAACACAGTAGAACAGAGAGGAAGAAGAAGAAAATAGAAGTGAATCAATCGTATTAGGTCTGGATGTCTCCAGAACTTTCTAAGGTCGAGACAATTACTCTCTAGTAATTACATAATAAAGCACATATTAAACCACTAGTAACTGCTAATTCAAAACCAATTAATGGTAATTAAGCAGTATTTTGTCAGATCATGATTACATCATTTGGTCTCTGAGATCGACCCGATGTATTTCGCCACACCGGTCTATAGATCGACCACTATTTTTCGACCACTGTGTTTCGACCACTTTATTTCGACCACACTGGTCTGTGGCTTCTACCACATTATTTCGACCACTTTATTTCAACCAGAGTGTTTTGACCACACTGGTCTATGGCTTCGACCATATTATTTCGACCATTGTGTTTCGACCATTTTATTTCGATCACGATATTTAAACCAATCGATCTATGACTTTGACCACATTATTTCGACCACTTTAAAAGGAGAGAGAGAAATGCACGGTTAGCAAAAGAAAGGTGGACTAGGTTTACGACATGTTCACGGTCGCACGTCGCAAGTCACAAATCACGTGATTGCCACGCGTATATACGCGAGTGCATGCGTACATGCGTGTGTGTGACTTTAGCTATAGTCCTACTCATGTCACCCCATGTTCTGTTTTGTAACATCCCAAATACCTAATCAGGTGTTTGTTTCAAATGTAGTTAAATGTGTAGGAATTAAAACTTTTTCTCACATCTTGAAAACCCCTAAACTCTCATGTAATTTTGTCCAAGAGTTGTGTAATCCAAAACACAAAGCTCTTGTTGACCTAAAGTCAAACTCATTTCCCATTCGTCACAAATCTTGTGCCAAACCCTTGGAAATATTTTTCCTTGGTCCTAGAAATGTTGTGGGACCCTCCGAAAAATATCATGAGTTATAAAACTTGTTTGATAATTTTGGAGGTAAAACAAATCCTTGAACAGTCTTCATGAATTTCCTGAGAAAAATGCATTGCATAATAACCTCTGGAAATTTTATGTAAGGTTAATCTTAATGTCAGCAAGCTCTGTTAAAATTTCAGGAAATTTGGAGTTCATTTGCTATCTCAAATAATTCTCGCTAAGTCTCACTTATTAAAAACTAAATTTAAAAGCTTACACTGCTCCTCTGGCCGAGCCTCTGTCATTTCGGGTTGAACCCAACCCCATCGACCTCCTTCCTCGCTTGTTGAGGTCGCACCGTTGGATTTACATCCAACCGCCACGACCTCCTCCGCGTCCACACCGCAAAGACCTCCCGCCTCATCTGGTCATTGCCGTTGGATCAGGATCCATGGCCATGACCTCCCTGTGTTTTAAAACCTCAAAGACCTCCCCTCCTTGTCAAAACCTTCAAACATCCCACTGGTTGAGGTCGCAGCCGCTGGATTCGGATCCAAAGGCCACGACCTCCACCGCAAATCATCGCAGCCCAGACCTCCCGCTTAATCGTTGTGCACCGTTGATTAAAATCCACGGTCATGACCTCCTCATTGCCTCGTGCACATCAGACCTCCCAAGACGTGAGGTCATAGCCCTTAGATCTAAATCTAAAGGCTATGACCTCCCCTCGTATGATACGCAAGCTCAGACCTCCCCTCTTTTGATCGAACTGCTGGATCAAAAATCCAAAGGTCCCGACCTCCCTTGCCTTTTTGCGCAACGCCTCAGACCTCCCTTGCCCTCTCATCACCATTAGATCTTAATCTGATGGCCATGACCTCCCCCTCGGTTCTTAAGGTCGTGTGCGGTTGAGTCCTCACAGGAGGTCCGCACCGTTGGATTGAGATCCAATGCCTTGGACCTCCTAATCCCTTTTTTTCCACGCATGATTCAAGATATGGAAATCGGAGGGCCACGACCTCCCCAACCTAGATCATATGGTGGGACCTCCTCCCATCACTTAAAACGAACGGTTCAAAAATAACATCCGAGGCGGGACCTCCCGTAGTCTTATCCAATGGTCAAAATGATCTCCTGTTTTCTCCTTCCTCGGTCACGCATGCGTGTTCTCGGGCAGAGAGAAAAGGCGTGCTATCAATTGTGTACCTTCAACGACTCTTTGTCGACCGCATTAAATCTTTGGTCGACCTTCCGCCCTCCGACCGCATTGCACTGCCACCATGTCAACTCGCGTCTTGTCCAAGCCTCGATCGAGCCATGGGCTAAGCTCACCATGAGCTTAACCCCAGCTCGTGTGCCTGCTTCTCCCAATTATAAAACCCCATTGGGTTCCTCCAGTAGCTTCTTTTGGCACACTTTCAAGTTCTAGCTTGCACTGTGTCTTCTAAGCTTTCTTTTCCACGACCTCCCTCTTGGCGCCATTGTTGAAGTGACTTGGAGCTCGTGGTGAAGGCTTGCTCAAAGGGCTTCCTCTCCTCTCCTTGCTTCCATTTTGAGCACATCATCACCCATAGTGCTCCCCTTTAACTTGATTTTATCTTGCCTCCACAGGCGGTTTAACTTCGAGTTTGATCTTGGCAGTGGAGCTCATCGTCTTCACGGCGCAGGTCCTCCTCTTCTCCAACCTCCCGAACCTTGGGACCTCCAGTACTTCCGATAGTCCTTTAGCTGGGCACCAGCGTGTATGTTGTTGCATGAGCTTTTCTTGGGCACCCGCTTGAATGGCATTGCGGAGCTCTTTTATCGCTGTTTGTGTTTTGGCCGTGTTGATCATCTCGTTCTCTCCCACTCGCCATGACTTAGCGCCGCCGCCGCCGCCGTCGAGTGGTCCCGTGTGTGCGTAACACTATTGCGCACACATTGATGCCCTTGGTTGGCGCCATGAGGTCCTCATCGCCGCGTCAAGCCTTAAAACACGCCGATTTTGTCGACGACACTGCATGCAATGCCGTTGTCGTTAAGACAAAGATCTTCCCTTTATGGCTAATCATCTCCAATCATTGTAGCTTTTAATGTGTCCTAAGCGCTCGGCGAGGTCTTAGGTCGTCCATCTCGGATCTACAACTGTGACCTCCTCGGGGTTATCTTAGCCACCTTGGACCTCCCCTGGTCCTCTTTGCAAAAGACCACCCCCGGTCTTTTGTAAGGACAACCCCTAGGACCTCCTCCTTGCGATCTTGACCGCTAGGACCTCCTTGTGGGAGATCTTAGCCGTTGAGGTCCTCCTGTGTTGATCTCCACTGTAGGACCTCCCGAGGCCCTCTTAACCTTTGTGGACCTCCTCGGGTAAATCTTAGCCGCCTGCACTTCCCAAAGGAAATCGAGCCGCTTAGGACCTCCCTTTGTTAGATCTTGGCCGTTCAGACCACCCCAAGTGGATCTGAACCGCCAGACCTCTTTGTTGTTGTCTTGGCCGTTAAGGTCCTCCACGGGACAATCTAGACCATTAAGGTCCTCCTTGGAAAATCTGGACCGTCCCAGACCTCCTCGAGAAGTCTTGACGATGTAGATCTTCCTTGGGGAGATCTTGATAGTTTAGATCTTCCTTTGGAAGATCTCGGCCGCCAGACCTCCCTCGTTTGATCTGGACCGCCCCGGTCCTCCTCATGTGTTATGGTTCGTTGGATGCGATATCAACGCCACGACCTCCCTCCTCTTGCTTGCTTGCGTGGGAGAGGACATGGACCGTTGATCCAAGATCAACGGCCCATGTTCTCTGGACTGCAGCGCGTGCGTGTTTTTCTCTCGAGGTCTTGGGCCGTTTGATTTAGATCAACGGTTCACGTCCTCCCCCTCTGTTTTGAAAGTTTAGAAATTCCAGTGAGCACTTATTTATAAACTGAAAAAGGTATGAACTTTAAAAATGCATAACTAATTCAATTTAAATCCAAATAGGGTGATTCAAATTTTTGTAGCTCTGGTTTGGACTGGGCTCTAATCTAAAAATAGTTATGAGCTCAGTTCAGCTCTAGAACATGCATGTGCAAATAGTTTTCAAAACTAGCTTTAAATGTTGCAATAAAAATTCAAATTAACTTGTAAAATGCATAGGTAATGCTCTAGAGCTCCTTTTTGAGTGAATCCAACTTTGTTGGCTTCCTCTGTTAGTAAAGTAAATGTTAGAATAAGATTTAGACTTGTCACTGTTTTCAAAAAGCTTACTTGTGCATTATAATTTTGTTCAAGTTCTTGTTTTTGAAAAAGTATAGAAAATGCATAATAGCTCCAAATGAGATGAACTCAATTGTGTTATTCATCTCATGAGGTGCTGGTTTTACAGTAAAAATCTCAGTATCACCACCTTTCTAGAAAATGTTGCCTAATAATTAAATTAGTGAATAGTGGCAGTTTGGTATTTTTAGGGCTGAGCAGAATTGTTTTGCTCATATCTTTTGCATTGAGAATCCAAATCCATTGGTTCTTGTTGCTAAATTCCCTAAAAATCATCCTCTTGCTTCTGTAGAAATTTCAGAGCATTTGGAGTTAGTTTGCTGTGCTGTCTTTTGGTTTTCCTCGTTCTTATCGATTCTTTTCGCCTTTTCGATTAGGTGCCGACGAGTGGGTTGATCCCGTCAGGGTTTCTCTGCAGCAAATTGATTAACTCCAGCAAGGCAAGCAGTTTGATCATATCCCATTATTGTCCCATTACTTTCAAAGTCTAATATTTTGTTTAACTTGTATGTATGCATGCTTTTGTGTCAAAGTAATTTTATCGATTAGATGTAGCTATTCCTATTGCATTGTTGCCTCTAAATTGTTACCCCCTGCCACAAACCATAAGTTACTAATATCGCTGGTGAATTAGAGCCCGGTGATTTAATTATGCTCTTTTATTGTTTTACGGTGTCATGCTTAGCAATGCTTAGATAACGGTAGAAATGGGCGGTTGTCGACATTATGTCGATGACCTTGATCACACAAAAACTATTATTCCATTATGTCCCCTTGTATGATTTGTTAATTTGTAAACAAATAAAAATGAAAACTGTTTGGACTTGGGCATATTGGATGGATGGTGTGGTTCTTGGAACGTGGTAGTATGCCTAAGTCATTAAGGACCGAGTTACTTGCGCCACCGCTCGAGCAATTTTGCGTGCTAACCACACGAGGGGGATATGGGACCTCTCTTGACTAAGTACTTTGGGGGTGTTAATTATGAGCTGGTCGGTTGGTATGTTTTACAAAAAATGTGTGTGTGTGGTGTGGGAGGGAGCATTAGCAGTCCGGTTAGGTCATCTAATGTGTCTTTATCCCGTGGGTTGCGGCTCGTAATTAGCATCATCCATTGAAAATGTCTCAGAGGACTTAGCGTGCAGGCATACCAAAGGAAGTGTGCTAAATCATGTGGCTAAAAGGCGATCCGACGTGTGGGTACATTGGTACACCCCGCAGGTTAAAACTATTCAATAGCCTCGCCCTAGGTTATGGACACGCCGAAACGCCCGTGAGAACTAGACTACAACCTTTAATTAAAACTTGACATGGTTGGTATGAATGGATGTTCATACTATTGTTGTGGTGACTATTGGGTTAGTCACTTCGAAGTTGTTCTTGTTGTTGTTATTATTATTGTATCGTTGATACTTCAACAATTAAAAATGCTTTGTCCAAATTGCTTTCAATCTATTACATTATTGCAAATGAAAACTTGCTTTATGCTAAAGTAAGTCCAAAGCCTCATCCACTAAATAAAGCTTGCATGTAGTTAAACTATAGTTCTGTTATATCACACGTCGGTCTTATGAGTACATTTTGTACTCATTTGCTTTGCTTAATAACTTGTTGCAGAGAAAGAAGGTGAGCCCCAAGGGCTTCACTCTTGTGAGACGTGCTTCGGGTTTGACGACTAGCTTGGCGGTCCGGTTGGTTGCCTTGTGGGTAAAGGCACACTAATTGGCTTTTGTTTATGGCCATCTTATGGCACTTTTTGCTTCATTGCTTATTTTAGTTTTGTATTTGTTGTTTGGCCTGTTGGCCTCTCCTCTTGTAATAATCTCTCTATATTATGTATGTCTTTTATTCTAGTTCGTGCTTGGTTCTATGTCTTGTATGAACTTGATGCATGATTTTGTAAAGAGGTGTGTATACCTGCATTTGGGAAGTATACATATTCAAGACACGGATTATTATGTTTGTGATGCTAGGGTCAATGGATGACTAAGTATTACAAGCCTAATAAACCGGGGTCCTCACATGTTTCACATGTTTCAAGGGGTGGCAAGGACTCCACCTTATAAATTGCTCTCCCACCACTTGGCTAGGCAATATGAGACTAAACTATACATACTTTAGAATTTCAGGAATGAATGGGTGTTTACACGTATGGGCCCAATTCAACACATAGGAGTTAGGAGTGTGTTTTTTTCGGCAGGGTAGCTAGTTCTTACTCCAGGATCTTCTGTATAGTTTTGAATAAATGGTTTGCCTTTTTCGAATCTCATGAATGCAATTGAGTTTATTTCTAAAATTTTGCACGGATATACATCGTACCCTCCCCTACATGGCTACATGATAATTTTTTGAAACTTTTAAGTTTGGTGAAAGTGCGAATTTACGGGAGACACCACCATAATTCCATGGACTATTCTATTTTTGTTTATAACCTGCTATTGTTAGATTCTCATATAAATATTATACCAGGTAAATGTGAAATTTTCTTAAAGACTTCGCAATGCTTAAAGATGCATTGCTCATGTTTATATACACAGGTGTCCAAGCTTCGAACAATACAGAATTAGAGACCAATACAAATCGAGTTCATGTCGGATGATGAACAGTTCGCCCTTACGATGAACAGGTAGAACGGAACTCTATTGGTCACATATTCTATCTATATACAATACGGAGACAAAGCGAAACGAAAACAGAATACAAGAATTGGGAAATATACAACTATCTTTCTATTCTAACATAGCCCCTCAATCACAACCCGATATATTGAGATTGTGTCGTAGAGCTCTGAGTTATTGTATTCCCAAAGGCTTGGTCAGTCCATCTGTGAGCTTATCTAGCGAAGATACAAATCTGGTTTCCAATACTTTTTGTGCTACTCTTTCACGAAGAAAATAAAAATCAACTTCAATGTGTTTAGTTCTAGCATGAAAAATCGGATTTGCTGATAAGTATGTTGCGCCAAGATTACCGCACCATAGAATTGGCGCTCTATCTTGGAATATTCCGAGCTCTCCTAAAAGTGACTGAATCCAAATAATCTCTGTTGTTGCATTAGCTAATGCTTTGTATTCAGACTCTGTACTTGATCTCGAAACCATGACTTGCTTTCTTGAACTCCAGGAAATGAGATTTGATCTGAAGAAAACAAGAAAGCCACCAGTAGAATGCCTGTCATCTGTGCAGCCAGCCCAATCTACACCAAAAAACACACTTACTAGTTTTGACGTGAACTTCTGAATCGACAGTCCAACTCCTAATGTGTCCTTGAGATAGCGTAAAATTCTTTTTACAGTCGTCCAATACAAATCAGTAGGAGCTTGCAAGAACTAACAAACTTTATTCACTGAATATGATATGTCAGGTCGAGTTAGTGTTAAGTATTTCAAAGCTCCTACTATACTTCTGTGTTTTGTAATCTATGTTGCAGAAAGCATCTTTCCTTCTGTCTTTGATAGTTTCTCTGATGTTGACATTGGAGAGTTGGTAGGTTTACAATTCTCCATTCCAACCTGATACAGAAGTTCAGAAGTATACTTGGTTTGAGACAAGACTGCTCTCCCTCTTCTCTCCTCTCTCCATTCCAACCTGATTTGTCATAGTTTTCCAACAAGGTTCCTCCAACGTTTCAGTATGTGATGTCGGTTCTGTAATAGCCAAATGTGCATGTCGTCTTCTAGTTGTATCATAACAAATAGTGCCGCCATTAAACACCTTTGGTTTCTGCATACCATCCTTCAATCGAGTTCGCATAGGATGACTGGATGGAGCTCATACGCAACGTCTGAAACCACACCATCATCAGTACTATTTCCAGTCATGATGTTTTCAGTCATGTTGTCGGTCGTGGTCCTGGATATGCTACTGGTGAAATATGATTTTCCTGCAAAACATCAAGATCATCAATATGCCGAGCAGCTCTATTGTCACCCACATCATCCACATTGTCCATGACTGGAAAAGAAGGATTGGACAAAGGTGGAAGAAGAACTTGTTCCAGAAGTGATCGGTTTTCAGATGATTGAGACATTTCAGAGAAAGAAAAGATATGCTCATAAAAAAAATAACATCACGAGAAACATAAACTCTACTAGTAGGAGGATAAAAGCACTTATATCCTTTATGCAAACTACTATACCCAAGGAATGCACAATGTTTTGATCAAAACTGAAGTTTTCAGTCATTGTAAGGATGAAGACATGGCCGCAAGCACACCCAAATTTTTTTAGAAAAGTATAATCTAGTTTAGTGCCAAGTAAAAGTTCTAATGTAGTGAATGATTGAATGACTTTGCTAGGGAGTCTGTTGATAAGAAAACAGGTAGTTTGAAAAGCTTCATCCCAAAACCTAACCGGCATTGCGATTTGAGCTAGGAGAGACAATCCAACTTCAACTATATATATGTCTATGTTTCCTTTCAACTGAGTTGTTTTGTTGGTGTGTGGGGGGGCAAAAAACTTGGTGAGAAATACCCACACGTGCTGAAAAAAGGAATGCAATTTCTAGTATTCCCCTCCCCAATCAGATTGGACACAAAAAATTTCTTGTTAAGTAACCTCTCGACATGAGTTTGAAACTAAATAAAAATTTTCTCAACTTTAGACTTATTTTTGAGGATATATAACCAAGTAAACTTGCTAAAATCGTCTATGAAACTCACATAATACTAATAACCTCCGGCTGAGATGCATGCAGCCCCTAGACATCGGAGAAGACAAGTTCTAAAGGAGAAGATGACATGCTATTAGAACGAGGGTAAGGTAGCTGATGACTCTTGCCCTATTGACATGCATCACACACAGAAGCTTTATTTGGCTCGCTAGAGTAAAGTAGATTGTTGTGTTGAAGAACGTGATCTACTATGTTGGAGGAGGGATGACCTAACCGACAATGCCATTGTTCCTGGGTAGGTTTGATAATTGACAAAACGTTCCTCCCATTAGAAGATGGCATAGGGTAGAGCCCTCCTTTACTGGGTCCTTGAAGAAGAATCTTTTTGTGACCTGATCCTTGATGCAAAAGAAATTAGGATGAAACTCAAGGCAAACATTATTGTCAGAGGCAAGATGATTGATAGATAACAAATTTTTATGAGTTTTTGGTGCATGAAGGATGTTTCTTAGAAACAGAGAATTATGTGGAGTATGGATTTGAGAGTGACCAACATGAGCTATTGACATACTTGATCTGTTTGCAGTGTAAACTTGATCTTTGCCAAAATACTTCTCTTGAACAGTCAACTTGTCCAGTTCACTAGTTATATGATATGAGGCACCGGTGTCCGTATACCACGATGGATCAATTGAGTAGGACCCTAAGGTAGCAGCAGCAACAACTCGATGATCTTCTGATTGGTAAGAATGATTGGTAACAACTATGAAAGATCGACGTACAATATATCCTTCGTCCCGTTCGATTCTATGCAGGGGCGGAGGCAACCACGGTTCAAGCCTTGGACTGGATCAGCCTGTTTTTGGACCGAGCACAACATGCAAATACAGATTGCTACTGTTTTTACGGACTTTTGATCTTAAACCTCGAACTATTGCCCGAGCGATCTGAACCCTAGCTCAGCCCGTGATCCCATAACGACGAATTCTTAGAGCATCTCCAATAGTGCATTTATTGTCGTCTCTTAGCCATGCCACGTCAACAAAATCCTACGTAGAGGAGAGGGGGGAGGAGAGAGAGCATAGGTCGCCTCTTCCTGAAGACACTATTGTGCACGCGAAACAAGACATGATATATTAATCTACTCTAATTGACATGTAGGCCCATTTCAAAGAAAAATTATAAAATATAAATATTAGAGAGTGTGCTAAAGACTATATATTGGAGATGTTGTCTTTAAAGATGATATAGCATATGTTAGAGACAAGATCATCTCTAACTATTAGAGATGCCCTTACTAGTACTTAATTACTAAGAGCATCTACAATAGTTTATTTCTTAGCTTGTTTATTTCTTGAGCTTTTGTCTAAGACTTTAATTGCTACAAGTGTGCATGATTCTTGATGATCAATAATGAAGTACAACTTTGTGGTCTACATGTTTTAACTTATTTATCATATAAATAATGAAGTCGGACTGCACAAATGATCTGGTGAATATTTTGCTTTAAGACAGTGGATCCACAAAACGCGTTTTTAGGTAACAAGTAAGTCTCTAATAGAGTATTTCATTATTTATTGTGTCTTGGTATTAACAATTTGTTAGTTTCTTTATCTAGAAACAACCTCATATTTTCTCCTTCATATCACCTAAATACTAATATGATAATTTTTTAATAACAAGTAATGTGAATTGTTGTAGATGCTCTAAGCTAGTTCAGCAAAGACGTTCGATCGTTAGTTAATTAAGCCACAATGAATAACTTCGCGTCTCGAGGCTCGATCGTAAGGCTATGGCGTGACAAATGGAGCAGGATCACAAGAATTAATTACACAGACACACGGTGACACGCTAGTAAGAAAGTGAATGATCGAGTGGATGAGACATGTGCACAGTGCACGTACGCGCACACGCGAATTATAATTAGATTTTTATCGAGGGACGGACGGCCGGGTTCGATGCAGCGATTTACCAATCGAACAAAACTGACAGGCAGTAGCTCGTCCGCACGGTAACGGTACGGATTTGCGTACGTATCGACCGCACAGTCACGGTGCAACCAGCGATTATTTTTGCAAAAAGCAAAAACCGAGCGACAAGAGCTACCATTGCATATACGCGGGCCAAAAACTCATTCAACTATAGGTTACCATACGTGGTCCCAAGTGCATTAAGAAAAATACGGTCACCGCACGGTGACCGTACGGGAGCGTCTCCATCGTATGGTAGTCGTGCAGCATCAGACAAGTGTTGGCTTGTTGGCCATTCCGCACGGTAATCGTGCGGTGAAGGTGTTATTTCTGCAAATCCCGCACGACGGATGTTATTTTTGACAATACGATATCAAATAGTGCCAATATGGCCAAAAACTCCCGCTATTCTATCTATATACAATATGGAGATAGAAAGCAATACAAAAACAGAATACTGAAATTGGGAAATATACAACTCTTTTTCTATTCTAACAGTAAATTTGGTTCCGTCCGTACGTGTCCCATGGTTGCAAGTCGTATCCAATGCCAAGAACATCTGTTTTGCCGATTGTTTTATACTGTTTCGTACTGGTTGTTATATTACTCGGCTGTAGCGCCCAAAAAAAAGAAAAAAGATAAATGGCGAGTCTTGCCGACGATCGATCTGCTCGTACGTGCCCCATGGGTCAAGCTCGTATCAAGTGGATGACTAGAGTCAGAATATCTGTTTTACTCGTCGGTTGTACTGTTGTGTACTAGTCCGACCGATTTGTGCCTCTTTGTATTACACAACAATGTAACAGTCAAGCACGCGTCTACTGTCCTAGAGCTCATCCAACCATTTCGACTTACCTAGCTGCCGAAGTCGCCAAACTCAGACCATCCAAAGACGACCAAATCTTTCTCCCCCAACTTGTGTCGTTTTCACGAGTCAGGACTGCTGAAATGTGTTATCCATCTGAGTCGCAGACACGCAGAAAATCTTGATTTTTTTTTGCTCAATAAACTATTTTTTAACCTTTTTGAAAAAATAACCTATGTTTCATTTCTTACATAAATAACCCTCAATCGCTGAACCATCGGTCAACTAGGCCCAATCGCGCGGTGGGATAGCGATTTGAGGCCAACCGGCCCACACTCGCGTCGGGACCCGGAATTGTTACATTCTAGACCCATATGTGTTTAGTGTTCTAGTCCAATGATCAGTAACTAGTGCACACATTCAACAACATTCATATTACACGAATAAATAAAATGAAATAGCATTATATAGATAAACAACCAAAATTAAGTCATACATGGCCAAGTTTTACAGCATATAGCCGACCGGCCAAATAATTCACATATCATAAAGTTTGCAACAGAAATAATAATAAAAGACGCACCAAAACCAGCAAGTTTGCCTTAGCCATCCCACATACACCCGACTGGGGTTAAGCCCTAGTAATTGGCGTCAACATCGCCAAAACCGGCAACGTAAAAGTATCTGATCAACGGGTCGTCATCCACATCTTCTGAATTCGTTCAACAAACAATTGTGAGTACAAAATTGTACTCTACAAGACTTTTAAGCAAAGACTATATAGTATGCAAGCTGAGACAAAGGTGGCTAGCTTATCTTGTTTATTTTTGCACAAAGCGAGTTTCCATTTGCAATTGAGAGTAATAGATTGCAATCGTCAAGTGTAAAAGCAATTGATATTGATAACCAAATAATAATAAAGCGTAAATAGCATAAGTTAAACAAGTGGCTTCTTGCCATAAAGTCAAAACAACAACAAACTGAACAAGCTATGCATGGATTCATATCCATACATTACCCAAAACATTTTTAAAAACATAACACTATTTATTGTAGGATATAACCAAGTGGTGTCCATAACTGGTGACATGGCTATTCGAATAGATTTACAATCTGCGGAGGTTGCACAACTTTACCCACATGACATAAAACATCCCACCATGTCAACAATATCACGTGATACCAAAGGTACCCGATTGAGAGTTCAAGACAAAGCTTTTATATCACCAGTCCTACCTGCAAACCACGCTATGGACTATGGTACCTTCTTAAGATATAGAGAGCTCTCCAAAATCATAAGAACACATATGTTGTGTCGGTAAGCTTTGCGGTCCTCGCAAAGCCCCATCGAACAATGGATATCTTTTATGTCCGCACTAGCCCAATTCCAACCTACAATCTACAACCTGCGGTTTGATTGCCAGAACACGATAACTTATTTATGCTATGGCCTCTCCATATGGGGCATGTGTGGTTGTACAAATTTACTTGGGTCTATGGCACAATAGATCGGTCCTTACCGACCCGTGCGAGACAACCACAAACCACAATATTGTGCACTAGCACCAGTCTCAACATACACTTGCCCAAGTCTAAAACAAGGTTTTTTTTTTAATTTTCATGTGTTAATCAAAATAATAGAGCTACATCCTTTGAACATATATATAAGTGTTTCCCATAATTGACCAATTATCAAGTTTTCCCGACATTGCAGAACTAGTATCGACATGCAGGGCTAAGCATCAACTATTTTGATTCATCTACAATTCCACAATATACTAACAGCGGATAACAATACTAGGATGACAACAGTGAGGATATCAATTAATCAAGGTATGATCAATGCAACAATTGGGTATAACTATCAACCTTAACAACATAGCAATCTTATTGAAATTATGCGCATGCATAATAATTTTTCAACACAACATATATCACAGTGAAAATATGGGATCAACATGGTCAAAGGGGGTGCTTGCCTTTCTTTTTGAACTCTTGGTCTTGCTCGGGGTCGATCTCGGAGATTTCAGGAACGTCGGTGCCCAATCAATAAAAGCCAAGTAACACAAATAAGTGCCAAATAAATTGAAATAGAGAGAAAAATTCAAATATTTTTTTGTATATTATGAAACCTCATGATTTTATAAAAAAAAAATTAGAAACAAGTTTCACTCAATTGGGAGTTCAAATGCAAAAGTTATTAGCATTTGAAGTTAGTTCGGCTAGGAAAATACAGAAAAAAGGGAAACATTGTGCATAGATTTTGTTTTTAATTTTCATTTTTCTTTCTAAAGTAAAACTAGATTTATTGCATCATTAGGCTAACAGGTGGGGTCGGGTGCACGGTGAACCAAGTTTACTAGCAAGTCTATGGAAATTTGGTGGGTCTCGCATGTTAGTGACTCGATTTTAAAACAAGTTTAAATTGAAATCTAATTAATTACTCTACTGATCCCACACGTAAGCGACTCGCTTACTTAACTACCGTCATTAACACTAACTTAATCCATCTAGTGGGGTCCACCTACCAGAGAGAGACAGACAGGAGAGGCGACGGCGGTCATGGCCGAGCTTGTTGCCAAGCTCGCCAGTGGGGGAGTGGCGATGGCACATGTCTGGGAAGCAGCAAAATGGGATGGCGACACTACTGTGAAGCTAAAGGTGGTGATGGTGGTTCTTGGCGACCACTAGAGCGCCGACAATGGCGTCAGAAGGCAGCAGGGCGGCTCGGGCTATGACGACTTCTGCGAAAGGAGTGAGTTCTCGCCCAGGGGCTAGGCACGTTGGGTTCAGCAGGCGACATGCAACCGTGGCGGTGCCATGGGCGGCTACGGTAAAGTCTAGGCAAATGACGCTAAGTCCAAATCTAACTAGCGCATTAGCACTAGGGGCTACCAAAGGCTCACTACTGCAGTTTATGACGACGAAGACAGCCGGAGGTGGTGTAGTGATGGTGAATCGGGTGATGGCAACGGCTTCACGGTGGCAATGGGCTACGGTGAGAAAGAAGCAACAAGAAGATGCGCGTTAGCTTTCATGCATGTGGAAGTTGGTCAAAACGGAATGAATCGACCTCAGACTCACCGAAATGGCAAAAATCAACGGAGATTACAGTAGCGGCCGGAAACATGGAAGATGCGTGGTCTTGAAGACTCACTGTGGAAACAAGGACATTGTGTAAGGGGCTTGCATAAGTAGGATATGGAACACGAAGTGACACAGACGGATTGAAGACAAACTCACTGGAAAGGAGAGAACGTGGCGGCTTGGAATGGGCGTGCTTAGAGAGAAAGAAGACAACGATGATGCAACTTCTCCTATCTCCAACTGCAAAAACAAGCACGAGAAAGGGATGATCATAGCTCTAGAAGAAAAAAAATATGCACGTGTTGAACAAGGAAGTTCACCAAGGCGGCAATGGCGTGGTGGTGTGCTTGGCTGCGCTAAGGAAGACAGCACCATTGCTGGCAAATCCTGAGACCCCAAGCTCCGGTTCTTTGAGGGAAAGCCGAAAATGGCGAGCTGGGCAAGATGACATTAGCAGACGGTGCACAGGCCATTGTTGCGCCGAAAGCAATGATGGGCTGGACCGAGGCTACTATTACAGCCCAAGAAGAATTTCGGATTTTAATTCTTTTCCTAATAAAATTTATTCAGAAAATGAGTTTCAATTTTTAAAACTAGCAAACCAACTCCAATAATTATGAAACATTTTGGAGAGGCCTCGGTATCATCTAGTATTTAGCAAACTTATTTCCAGGATTTTTTTAGCTTTTAATTTTTCGAAAATACAATTGTTGTTGTTTTTAATAGAGAAAGGTTTTAATAAATAGCCAAAAATGTAGAGAAAAGATCATAAATGCATAATTCAATATTTCAAACATAATAACATAAAATTTAAATTTTTGGATTGTTACAACTCGCGCTCTCGTCGCACGGCTGAGGCCTGTGGACACTCAGTCGTGCGACGAGTGAACAACGTTGAGCCACATCGCCTAGTCGTGCCACCCTCGCGCTACTGGCAGCCGCCTAACACGGTCGTGCCAGCACTGTCTCGATCGAGGGCCGATATAGTCGATTGATTCCAATCTAAATCCACTCGCACGACATAAAAAGGAGAAGGGAGGAGAGCGCCAGCGGTAGAGAACAAGAGAGGGGAAGGGGGGGAGGGGAGGAGGAGGAGACTCTACCCTCGGCTCGTCACGCCTCCGTGTACTTGTTCTTTTGTGGTGAGTTCATCCTGCTCATGTAATTTGTTGGTCTCTTTGATAAAACACATGTTAGGTTAGCAACAAAAAAAACATAGTTTGGTGGTAGATTTGGTTTTTGTTAGACTCAACATGGCATGCTCAATTAACATCCATTCTAAATATCTATAGTCGTGTGGCAGGTATGATAGGTCAACAATTTTTCAGAGCGTTTTACAGGTAGGAAGAAGTTCGTGAGGGCCGATGTGGGTTGATTTGAGTAGTTTTCCATAGACCACAATGTATCACCCAAATCTGAATAATCTTAAAATTTAGGAGGTGTTGCATTGGGTGACATGCGACTTCTCGCTGGACCCAACATTGTATGGTATCACCGTGAGATGCTTATAGAGTACTTCAGGGAAAGACAAAGTATTGCTGCATTGCATGTACTGAATGCACACACGCCCTGTTGTACCAAGATGATGGAGTACATGGCCGAGAAGAGTGACATATTGTGAATCACAAAGCTGGAGTTGCTACCTGATACAGTTTGTGCCCATATTAGGAGTGCTTTGTTCCTATCATCGTGGCCAATTTGTGCAATCCATTTCATGGTTGTATCACGTTAATTTGTTGCTATCTACATTTACTTTAAACATGTTGCTACTTGATTCGATATATTGTAAACCCGACTTGTGTTTGTTGTATCATCTTTATGCTAAGTTGCAGTAATTTTGCGATCAACAAACTACAGTTTTTTTACACTAACAATTGTTCATAAACAACTCCTCCAACTATTTAATTTTATAAAGTTAAAGCTAAGTTTATTTAAATTATTTCTTAAAACTGTGCTCAATCGCTGGCATGATCTGTGACTAGTCTCAATTGTGTTCTGGCCCAGCGATTGTGTCCGGCACGAGCCTTAGTCGACACGGGCATATGTCGTGCCACCAGCTCGCGACCGACATAAATGGCGCACCGATGCTTGATCATGGTTTGGTCAGCAGATGGGCCTCCCCCGTCACCTAATCACTGACCTACCGCGCGATTGGGCCTAGTCGCCTAGTGGGTCAGCGACTGGATGTTATTTCAGTAAAATAAATAAATCTGGCTCATTCTTGTAAAATAATTAAAAATGTTTATTTAAAAAAAACGAAAATCTTCACAAAAGCTCACTCCATATGACTACACAGGACAACGGCGACATCTCTGAAAGTAATAAATAAAAGACATGAGGTAGCTTTTGCGCGTACACCGCGGGTCATCTAATCCAATCGATTATATTGTAGGATTATAGTCTCTTGCAGTAACGTAAGTATCAGCAAGAAGTATAGCACGTAAAGCAGAGTCAACTAGTAGGTCTTGGTCTGTGAAGGGAATGAAGGGACATAAGAATAATAATAATACTAGTTGTCAAAAAGTAAGCAACTCTTCTACCACGGTCCACGAACATTGTCTTATATCGTCGGGTCAACCAACTGCTGACTGACGACGACATTTTCCAAACTTTAATTTCTTCACAGTCACGAGTACACATCGAACTCTACCGTCATTAAGCACTTCACTTTGTCCAAATAACAACTTTAGTAGGCAACGGTAGCAAGAAATAGGCTCTTGAGGTAATTAAGCCCGACATAATTTGGAACTGACACTACAAACTTTGCGGTGCATGCAGAGTTAGAATCATGTTCTGGCTTAGTGACTGTGTTCGGCACGAGTTTCAGTCGCGCCAGTGGCAGACCGATGCTTCAGTCGTGGTTTGGTCGCGCGTCTAGGCCTCCCCCGTCACCTAATCACTAGCCCACCGCGCGATTGAGTCTAATCGTCTGGTGGGTCAATGTAACACCTTGACCTAAAATCCACTCAATGCCCAGTCCACCATGGGGCGGACCCGCGCACACATAGCACCCTACTTATACTTCCGTCCTCGCTTCGTGTAAAAGGGTTAACCCGAAGGTACTATGTTTGGACCCAACAGACATTATATACTACTACAACTCACTTTAGACAAGCAATATGGGACTAATCCCACCATATGACTCCTCATGGGCCGC
The DNA here is from genome assembly GCA_036346405.1 of Phyllostachys edulis. Classification (NCBI taxonomy): domain Eukaryota; kingdom Viridiplantae; phylum Streptophyta; class Magnoliopsida; order Poales; family Poaceae; genus Phyllostachys; species Phyllostachys edulis. Next base: position 49,496 of record JAYEVD010000426.1, read on the forward strand.
ACTATGAGTAGGCTGGGGTATTACATTCACCCCCCTCAAGGACTGACGCCCTCGGCAACACACTGCATATACGGCAAATGCCCAGAACCACCCCTCGGTACACTTCCGTGCGTCCAGTGCCAGCACATATGCCATGCCGTGTGTCCACTCCGGGACCGCACGTGCCATGCGCCATATGCTCGCGCCCTATCCCCACGCACGCAGTGTAGCGAAGGTTGATGCTCGATACCATCTGTAACACCTCGCCCAAAATCCGCCAATGCCCAAAGCCCACCGTGGGCGGACTCACAGACACATAGCACCCCACTTACACTTTCGTCCTCGCTTCGTGTAAAAGGGTTAACCCAGAGGTGCTATGTTTGGACCCAACAGACGTTATATATTACTACAACTCGCTTTAGACAAACAATATGAAACTAATCCCATCACATGACTTCTTATGAGCCACATGGGCCGCACTACGAGTAGACCGGGGTATTACAGTCAGCGACCGAGGGTTATTTCGGTAAAAAATAAAATCTGGGTTATTCTTGTAAAACGATTTAAAATGTTTATTTAAAAAGACGAAAATCTTCACAAAAGCTCACTCCATATGACTACATAGGCGGCGACATCTCTGAAAGTAATAAATAAAAGACATGAGGTAGCTTTCGCGCGTACACCGCGGGTCATGTAATTCAATCGATTATATTGTAGGATTATAGTCTCTCTTGCATTAATGTAAGTATCAGCCGAAGTATAGCACGTAAAGCAGAGTCAACTACTAGGTCTTGGTCTGTGAAGAGAATAAAGGAACAAAATAATAATAATAATTATTATTATTATTATTATTATGTAAAAGCAAAAAGTAAGCAACTCTTCTACCACGGTCCACGGACATTGTCCTATATAGTCACGTCAACCGACTGCTGACTGACGACGACATTTTCCAAACTTTAATTTCTTCACAGTCACGAGTTACACATCGAACTCTACAGTCATTGGGCACTTCACTTTGTCCAAATAACAACTTTAGTAGGCAACGGTAGCAAGAAATAGGCACTTGAGGTAATTGAGCCCGACATAATTTGGAACTGACACTACAAACTTTGCGGTGCATGCAGAGTTAGAATCTTCTCGCCATATATGTAAGCAAAGTGCATTTGTGCAATATGAGTACATCAGAAATGAATATACTGAAGAAGAGTGCACTACACACAGGATTTCCTTCACTGTGATAATTTTCTTCATTTTCTTTATGATATAAATTCATCCATTACATCTATGAGCATTTTCTTTGTGACAATTCCACAATATACTAACAGCGGATAACAATACTAGGGTGACAATAGTGAGGATATCAATTAATCAAGGTATGATCAATGCAACAATTGGGTATAACTATCAACATTACCAACATAGCAATTTTACCGGGTTACGTGCATGCATAATAATTTTTCAACACAGCATATATAACAGTGAAAATATGGGATCAATATGGTCAAAGGGGGTGCTTGCCTTTCTTTTTGAACTCTTGTTCTTGCTCGAGGTCAATCTCGGAGATTTCGGGAACGTCGGTACCTAATCAATAAAAGAAAAGTAACACAAATAAGTACCAAATAAAATGAAACAGAGAGAAAATTCAAATATTTTTGTATATTATGAAAGCTCATGATTTTATAAAAAATTAGAAACAAGTTTCACTCAATTGGGAGTTCAAATGCAAAAGTTATTAGCATTTGAAGTTAGTTCGGCTAGGAAAATATAGAAAAAACGGAAAACATTGTGCATGGATTTTGTTTTTAATTTCCATTTTTCTTTCTAAAGTAAAACTAGATTTATTTCATCATTAGGCTGGCAGGTGGGGCCAGGTGCACGGTGAACCGAATTCTCGGGCGAGTCTATGGGTTGTGTGTCTCGCGTGTTAGTGACTCCGATTTTAAAACAAGTTTAAATTAAAATCTAATTAATTACTCTACTGATCCCACACGTAAGTGACTCACTTACTAATTAACTACCGTCATTAACACTAACTTAATCCATCTAGTGGGGTCTACTTGCAAGAGAGAGACGGACAAGGGAGGCAACGGCATACCATGGTGAGTTTGTTCTTGAGCTTCGCCAAATGGTAAGTAGCTTACGACACAAGCCTAGGAAGCAGCAAAATGCGACGACAACACTATTGCGAAGCTAATGGTGGTGATGGTGGTGCTTGGCGACCACTAGAGCACCGACGATGGCGTCGGAAGGCGACAGGGCGGCTCGAGCTGTGACGACTTCTGCGAAAGGAGCAGGTTCTCGCCCAGGGGCTAGGCACACTAGGTTCAGCAGGTGACATGCAGCCATGGCGGTGCCATGGGCGACTATGGTAAAGTCTAGGCAAACGATGCTAAGTCCAAATCTAACTAGCGCATTAGCACTAGGGGCTCACCACTGTGGTCAATGGCGACAAAGACAGTTGGAGGTGGTGTAGCGACGGTGAACGGGGCGGCGCCAACGGCTTCATGGTGGCAATGGGCTATGGCGAGAAAGAAGCTATGAGAAGATGCGTGTTAGCTTGCATACATGTGGAAGCTGATCAAAACGGAATGAATCGATCTGAGACTCACTGAAATGGTGGAAATCAATGGAGATTGCGGTGGAGGCTGAAAACAGGGAAAACACGTGGTCTTGACGACTCACTATGGAAACAAGGACATTGTGTAAGGGGCTTGCATAAGTAGGATATGGAACACGAAGTGACGCAAACGGATTGAAGACAAACTCACTGGAAAGGAGAGAACGCGGTGGCTTGGAATGGGTGTGCGCACCAGAGAGACAGAAGACGATGGTGATGCAACTTCTCCCAGCTCCAACTGCAAGAACAAGCACGGGAAAGGGATGATCAAAGCTCTAGAAGAAAAAAGATGCACGTGTTGCACAAGGAAACTCACCAAGGCAAGAATGGTGTATATGGCGTGCTTTCAACAAGGCCGAGGAAGACAACACCGTTGCTGGCAAATCCTGAGACCCCAAACTCCGCTTCTTTGAGGGAAAGCTAGAAATGGCGAGCTAGGTGAGATGACGCGCGTGGACGGTGCATCGGCCATTGTTGCTTGAGACGACCCACCCCGTGATGTACCGCAAGAGGTCCGGAGGACCATTTTTTTTTTTGCTTGAAGTCACCACGGAAGGATGTGGTAGCACAAGATGGAGCTTACCGAGGAGGTCGCCAGACCTCCCAGAGGTCTTGCAGACCTCACGGAGGTCTTGGCCCGCCACCGCCGGTAGCACCTCCAGCACATCACCAAGAGAGGTCGGCAGGACCTCCCAAAGCTAAGTCCGTGGGACCTCTGGTGGTCTCGCCTGTGCATCCGAGCTAGTCCCGGGACAATCGAGCTAGCTCACACAAGAACACAAGCCAATACCACAACCACGAGGTCAAACAAAGATGAAGCGAGACAAATTAAACTTTATATAATAGGACCTTATGGTCAAGCTTGTTAACAAGGGTGCCATCGAGGGCTTACAAAACCAACGAGGACTTACAATGGCGACAAGGAGCTCTAGGGCTCAAACACCAAAACACGCAGGCCATCCAACAAGCACCACAGTCGCCGGGTGGAGGACGCCCTAGGCATCTTAGTCGTCAAGAACTCCTCCTCGAAGAGGTCTGCACTGCCCTGCACTTGGTCATCCTCATAATCTGCTTTGACACAGGGCTTAAGCCATGAGTACTTGGAATGTACTCAGCAAGTCACAGAGAGCAAAGATGCAATAATATTCATGCAAGGACTTACCAATGGAGAGCTGTATGGTTAGTTTGCGCAAAGCCAAATTTGACAATAATAGCAATAATAGATTGAAAGGCAGCAAGGTAAAACCATAATACATAATACTTTTGATGTTTTAATAAAAGGTGGTGTGAGCACCAACTCACGGCCACAACCAAAAATTGGGGGAGGTCTGATCACACCAAAGTGCTGTGTCCTCACCCAAAACCCACTCTGAACACCTGTTCAGAGGTCCGAACCAACCCTGGACCACTACCCGAGCCAACCTTGACCCCTCCGAGCCGCCAAGGTCTCTTCGAGGCAAAGCCAAAGCATCTCGCGGAAGTGTCCATGGCACAAGCTTTTGAAACATCTACCCTTGCACCATTTCATGAGCATGTCCATGACCAAGGACGTGGCTATTGAATAGATCTTTTACTCTGCAGAGGTGTACAACTTTACCCACAATCCACGATCTCTCTAGCGGGATGGGTTCCGGTCACCCTTGCTCACTTCCTAAGGTGAGCGATCTAGAGAGCTGCAAGGCCTTTACAAAGCTTTGAACCGACTAGGCTGCCCGCTAAGGTTTATAATCCCTCCGGTGGTCTAGAAATCCACGGGGTTATGGGGTGCCCTCTTGCGCCAACTAATCACACGCTCAACCAAAACAGCCCCAAGCCATCTCATTGCTAATTATTCAGCCAGCACCATTCCCATAAAATGATCTTGTGGTTGCACTAATTGGCCCATTAAACAGACACAAAGTGAAGTCCTTAATTGTGCTAAGGCAAGACTTCCACAAACCGGTGTGCAAAGACCCACTACTTACTCCATGCCTTCTTGCCTTAGCAAAACAATTGTATTAGCCCATGCCAAAAGACCACCCACCTGCACACAAATTTTAACCAAGTGGTCTCACACCACGATCGACCTGACTTAGGCATCCCGCCATTTGCTCAACAATGGCACCAACCACACATTTCATAACTTATTAGTCAAGATTATTAGAGATGAAGCATGATACGCTCAAACCACATTTTCTAAGCGAGGCTATATAAGACCCTCGGCCCCATGTTGGCAAATAACAAAGAACACCAACTAAATTATCCACCCTAAGGCTCACAAGGTGAACATGACAACATGATGGAGACAAGGTATAAAGGAGGCATAACAGCAAGTAGGCAAGTAACTACAGCCCAAACCATTTTCTTATAAACATAGCCATGCATGATAATTTAAACCGAAATACATTTGCAAAACTTGGTTCAAGATGATCAAAAGGAGGTCTGTGGCTTGCCTTGGTCAAGCAGTGGAGAGCCTTCTGCAAAGAAGAACGGGTCCAAGATCTCCTCGAACTCGTGATCTACACGTCAAGAAGAGAACCAAATAAGCAAAACCACACTAAGCCAGAGAACAACAAAAGAACCAAAAAGGAACTCAAACCAACTCAGCCAAAAGGAAACCAAGAGGCTTAACACCGCCTCAAAGAGCTCCTGGGGAGGGTCTTGCGCAAGGAAGAACCGAGCAGAGGAGCAAGGAAGGAAGAAATGAGCAAAAGATTACAAAGGCCTGCCCTCCCAGGCTATATATAGCCGGAGTTGGTGGAGTGTACCAAGAAAAAGGTTCAATGATGTGTAGGCAATCGGGATAACTAGGGCAGGGCTTGCCCAAAAGAATTGAAATAAAGTACCTCAGATGTGACTGCATTTAATGTGACCCGACACCTATTAAATGCGCACAGAGTTCTGAGGCAAGAGCAATAATTACAAGGTGAAGAGGGGCTGGCAAGTGGGGCCAGTCAAAAAGGGTGCACCACTGGTCAAAGAGGTGGCCCCACCGCAAAAGGGTCATTCCCGCCAAAGACCACCGCGAGGTCCTGGGCAAGAGGTCCAAGACACTCAAAGGGAGGTCTGGGGACAGAGGTCAAGGACTCAAGAAGAGGTCTGGACAAGAGGTCCTCAAAGCTCTCAACGAGGAGGCCCCGACACTCGGACCGCACAAGGGAGGTCTAAGGGTCAAGATTTCAAGGGAGGACCTCAAGGTCCGGATCAAAGGGCGCAGGAGGTCCCGACCAACAGAATATTCAAGGTTAGGAGGTAGTCTTTACAAAAGACCAAGAAGGGCCGAGGAGGAGGTCTTGGACCTAAGGAGGTGGAACCTTTGGATCCCACTAAAGGAGAACACGGACGGCTAAGATCTCGAGAGGAGGTCCTAAAGGCGAGATCCTAACAAGGGAGGTCCGAGCGGCTAGATCTCAACAAGGGAGGTCTCGGCGGCTAGATCTCAACAAGGGAGGTCTGGCGGCTAGATCTCAACAAGGGAGCTCTGAGCGGCTAGATCTCAACAAGGGAGCTTTGAGCGGCTAGATCTCAACAAGGGAGGTCTGGCGGCTAGATCTCAACAAGGGGAGGTCTGAGCGGCTAGATCCCAACAAGGGGAGGTCGAGCGGCTAGATCTCAACAAGGGGAGGTCTGAGCGGCTAGATCCCAACAAGGGAGCTCGAGCGGCTAGATCCCAACAAGGGAGGTCTGAGCGGCTAGATCCTCAACAAGGGAGCTCTGAGCGGCTAGATCTCAACAAGGGGAGCTCGAGCGGCTAGATCTCAACAAGGGAGCTCTGAGCGGCTAGATCTCAACAAGGGAGGTCTGAGCGGCTAGATCCCAACAAGGGAGGTCTGAGCGGCTAGATCTCAACAAGGGAGGTCTGGCGGGTAGATCTCAACAAGGGAGGTCTGAGCGGCTAGATCCCAACAAGGGGAGGTCTGAGCGGCTAGATCTCAACAAGGGAGGTCTGAGCGGCTAGATCCCAACAAGGGAGGTCTGAGAGAAACAAAACCAAGCGTGGCTTGGGGGGCCAAGAGGTTTTGAAACACAAACCAGTGGGTCCTTGACAGAAAACCCCAAGCAAGGGAGAGGTTTGAGCAGAGGGGAGATGTGAGAGAGGTCGGATCTCAAAGAGATTCAAACCAACAAGGGAAGTTAAAGAGAGAGAAGAGGCGAACCAGGGCACACAGAAGGCTTTGAGCACCACAACCCGAGGCGGCAAAGACACCACAGAGAGCCACAACCAGCAAGGAACACCAACAACGACTTAGTTAAGGTTTGATTAATTCCAATTGAACTCTCAGATTCAAAAATCTCGGGTTAAGCTTTGGATTCTCAATAAAGCCAAATGGTTACTTTTATTTTGAAAACTTGGCAAGGACTTAAAAGCGGGGCGTTACAAACCTTCACCCTTAAGGGAATCTCGACCCGAGATTCAGCCGAAGCTAGGGAATAGGTGGGGAACTCCTTCTGAGGTCCTCTTCTCGTTCCCATGTTGCCTCGGCCGGAGTGGTTGCTCCATTGCACCTTGCACACTTGGTGGTCTTGCTCCCTGGTAACTCTCTCGACACGTCCAAAATCTTGATGGGGTGCTCTCTGTAAGTGAGGTCTTCTTGGAGGTCCTGACTTCTAAAGGCATTTGGTCCTCGGCATTATAAGCATTTCTTCAAGCTGTGACACATGGAACACATTGTGAACTCCGAAGAAGTCGAGGAGGGAGGTCCAACCGGTAGGCTACTTCACCCCTTCTGCAAGGATGGAAAGGGTCCAATAAATCTTGGAGCAAGCTTCCCACTAACTCGAACCATTGCATACCTTTGAGAGGTGAAACTTTGAGGTAGACTGGTCTCTGGGACAAAAGCTAGGTCTCGACGCCTAACATCTGTGTAGCTCTTTTGCCTAGTTTGGGCCGCCTTTAACTTCTCCTAATTGATCTCACTTGATCCTCGGCTTCTTCAAGAAGTCAGGCCAAGAACTTGGCCTTCACCCGATTCTGTCGATCAAAGACAAGGAGTCCTACACTTTCTCCCATAAATAGCTTCAAAGGGACATTTGGAGACTCGCTTGGTAGCTGTTATTATAGGAAAATTCAAGATATGGTAACATCTTGTCCCAACTAGATTGTCTTTCTAGGCGCAAGCTCTCAAAGATGTCCTCAAGGACTTGGTTAACTCTCTCGGTTTGGCCATCTGTTTGAGGGTGGTATCTCAGTACTAAAGTTGAGATCGGTGCCCAAGGCATCATGTAGCTTTTGCCAAAACTTGGAGGTGAATTGAGATCCTCTGTCGAGACTATCTTCTTTGGAACACCATGAAGGCACACCACTTTTGCCATGTAGATTTCGCTAGCTTGTCTCCGAATAAGTAGTCTTCACAGAATAAAGTGAGCCATTTTGTTAACCTATCCACTATGACCCAAATAGAATCAAAACCAGCTTGGGTACGAGGTAAACCAGTAATAAAATCCATGCCGATCTCTTCCCACTTCCACTCGGGTATGGGTAAGGGCACTAAAAGTCCTCTAGGTCTTTGGTGCCTTGCTTTAACCTTTTGGCAAGTGTCACATTTGGCCACAAAATCTGCTATCTCCTTCTTCATTTTTGGCCACCAGTACAATTCCTTGACATCTTGGTACATTTTTGTAACTCCTGGATGTATAGAATACAAAGCTTCATGGGCTTCTTTAAGTATTATACCCTTGAGCTCCGTGTTATTGGGCACACAGAGCCTCTTATCAAACCAGACCGCACCTAGGTCATCCATAGAAAACCTTGCAGCCTTCCCTTCTCTTATGTTGGTCTTAATCTCTTGGATGCTAGCATCTCCATCTTGGGCTGCCTTGATCTGTTTTTGCAAGGTAGGTTGCACTTCAAGAGTTGCCAAAAACCCTTCTTCCACTAACTCAAGTCTAAGCTTCAAGAATTCTTCATACAAGGCAAAGTTGGCTCTCCTTAACCATCAAAGTATTGACATAAACTTTTTCGCTCAAAGCATACGCCACCACATTGGCCTTGCACAGGTGGTAGTGAATTCCACATTGTAGTCCTTAATAAGCTCAAGCCACCTTCTCTGCCTCAAATTCAAATCTGCTTGTGTAAAGATGTACTTTAGGCTTTTGTGGTCAGTGTAAATTTCACACCTATTACCAATGAGGTAATGGCGCCAAATTTTTAAGGCATGAACCACAGCAGCCAACTCTAGGTCATGAGTAGGGTAGTTTGCTTCATGAGGCTTCAAGCTGTCTTGAAGCGTAAGCTACCACTTTTACATCTGCATTAGAACACACCAAGTCCTTGCTTTGACGCATCACAATAAACTTGAAATCTTTCCCGACATCTGGAAGAACCAAAAGCTGAGGCAGAGGTCAACTTTCTCTTGAGCTCTTGGAAGCTCTGCTCACAACTGAGGTCCAAAGGAACTTCTTTTCTTTCTTTAATAGCTGAGTGAGAGGTTTTGCAATCCGGGAGAAGCCTTCAATAAACCTTCTCAGAATAACCGCCATGCCAAGAAAACTTGAACTTGAGGCACGGTCCTAGGGGTTCCCAATTGAGCACATCTTGAACCTTACTAGGGTTGTGAGACACTCCTTCTTTTGACAAAACATGCCCCAAAAGACCACTTCTTTTAGCCAAAACTCACACTTACTAAATTTGACAAAGAGTCGATGAGCTCTCGGCTTTTCCAAAACCGAAAAGAGATGGCTTGTATGCTCCTCTTCACTCTTGGAGTACACTAGAATGTCGTCAATAAAGACAATGACAAACTTGTCTAGGTACTCCATGAACACTCGGTTCATCAAATTCATGAAATAGGCGGGGGCATTGGTCAGCCCAAAAGACATAACAAATGAATTCAAATAACCCATACCTAGTTGAAAAAGCTGTCTTAGGATGTCTTCCTGCGAATCTTAAGTTGGTGATATCTCGTTCTCAAATCTATCTTGGAAAACACACAATGACCCCTTCAATTGATCAAATAAATCATCAATTCTTGGCAAAGGATACTTGTTCTTGATGGTGACATCATTGAGAGCTCTGTAGTCCACACACATCATTTGAGTGCCATCCTTTTAGGCACAAAATCACTGGGCTCCCCAAGGTGAGGAGCTAGGTCTAATAAAACCCTTGCTCTGCAAGTCTTCCAACCTGCTTTTTCAACTCCACATGATCATCAACATGCAATCAGAGGGCCTTTTGGAGATGGGGAGGTCCACAGGATAAGGTTTATGACAAACTCAAGGTCTCTGTCTGGGGCATTCAGGGAGCTCATCAGGAACACATCCACAAATTCTTTAACAACAGAGGACATCCTCCAAAACTTGAACTTGAGCACTACAAGATAGGGCTCCTTGGAGTTTCTCCGAGGTGGCGAAAACTTCACAAATGGCACCACTAGGGCTGGTCAAAGAGATACTTTTGCCACTACAATCCAACATGGCATGGTGGTTAGCTAGCAGATCCATGCCCAAAATCACATCTAGGGACCCGTGTCCAAAAGGATAAGGTTGGCTAGAAAATCTACTCCTTCTATGACCATTTTCACTTGTGGACAACCCCGGTTCGTGCTTAGTTCTCGAGCCGGGATTGAACCAACAAGGTAGACTTAAGAGCAACAACTCAAACCGGTGCTTTGCAAAACTCCGAGAAATAAACGAATGGGAAGCTCGAGTCAAATAAAGCTACGCACTGCCTTGAATTTACTAGGAACATACCTAGTACCACGTCGAGGAGGTCTGTGCTTCTTCCATCGCCACATGGTTCACACGGCCCTTCCAAAAGTTTGGGAGGTTCTGCTTGAGGAGGTCCTGTGACTGAGGGTCTTGGCCGAGGAGGTCTGAAGTAGAGGTCTTGGCAGAGGTCTGGAAGGTCCAGGAGGTCCTTGGCGCTTGGGTTGGTCTTGCACAAAAGCTTTGTGGCGCTGGGAGGTCTTTCTTGAGCAGGAGGGTGGCACCTTTCTCTTGTAGGACTCAGAGAGTTCTCTTGGGATTCCTCAATGAGCATTGCCTTGTTCACCATATCTTTGGAAATCGGGATAATCGTTGCCACAACTTGAACTTTTAAGCTGGGATGGAGGCCTCGCTTAAAGCGCTTCGCCAGCGATCATCCGTAGCCACATCTTCGCGAGCATAACGCGACAATTGAGTGAACTTAGTGAGATACTCACTTCTTGACATCTTTGCCTTGCTTGAGCTCTCTAAACTCTTCCTTTTTCATCTCTACCTTCCCATCGAGGGACATGGGAGTGGCGAAAGTCGCAGAGAACTCGCCCAAGAGATCCTCTGGGGGGTGACATGTGAGGCACAAAATGTGTCCCACCACTCACCGAGTCCTTCCGGTTGATGTGAGGCAAACAAAACCTTCTCCTGTCTTTCACAATGAGCAATATCCACTTCTTCTCTGTTGATCTCAGCCAATCATCGCATCTAAAGGCTCGGGAGAGCTCGAAAATGTAGTTGGGCGTGTCTTCATGAACTCGGCGGCCTTGATTGAGGGTGATTTGGGGGTGGAGGTGGTGGCCGCACCGACTATTCGACTCATCATGGCAAGTAAAGCATTGGTGGTGCGGCTTTGTTGAGCCATAATCTGGTTCATAATACGCATCATAGAGCTCATCATCCGAGCTTGTCTTTGCCATAAACCGCCTAAAACCCGGGTCATTTGTCGCCTTTGGAGGAGGTGGGGGTGGAGGCAAGCGTGCAGGGGCTCACCTGCGACTTGTGGATCGCCGAGTCTGCACCATCTGGACAAAACTCTAAAGGTTTAATAGGTAAGAAGGAAAGCATAAAGGGTAAGAGGATACAGAGAAGTAAAGATAGGGCAGCTATTAGGGGTGACTTGGTTAACCCAAGAGAGAACCAAAAAGGCCAGGAGGCCAAAAGAGGCAAAGAAGCTTCAAAACAGAGGTCTTCAAGACCCAAGCTAAGCGAGACTCGAATAGGACCACTAATCCTAACTTTTCTGATCGGCCCTATTGAAGTTATAAAGGCAAGGAAGTCAAGTTAGATTCAAAATCAAGGTTCCAAGAGAGATAAGATAAGGGAACTAAGGAGGAGTTAAGATGAGAGTAGAACGGGACAAGAAAATATTTTAAGCGGGATAAAGGCGACATAGAACCAAAGACAAGGAAAGAACTACTAAACAAATTTTAAGTTGACTTGCTTTAGAAAATAGCTTTTTGGATAAAAACTAAATCGACCTTTCTGCCTATGGCCACGTCCTACAGCCGACCTAGGCTCTGATACCAACTGAGACGACCCACCCCGTGATGTACCGCAAGAGGTCCGGGAGGACCATTTTTTTTTTGCGCTGCGAAGTCACCACGGAAGGATGTGGTAGCACCGCATGGAGCTTTACCGAGGAGGTCTGCCAGGACCTCCCAGGAGGTCTTGCGGACCTCCTGGAGGTCTTGGCCCGCCACCGCTTTCAGTAGCACCTCCAGCACATCACCAAGAGAGGTCCGCGGGACCTCCCAAAGCTAAGTCGTGAGGACCTCCCTGGTGGTCCCGCCCTATGCATCTGAGCTAGTCCCGGGACAATCGAGCTAGCTCGCACAAGAACACAAGCCAATACCACAACCACGAGGTCAAACAAAGATGAAGCGCACAAATTAAACTTTATATAATAGGACCTTATGGTCAAGCTTGTTAACAAGGGTCTCGCATTGCGAGGGCTTACAAAACCAACGAGGACTTACAAGCTGGCGACATAAGGAGCTCTAGGGCTCAAACACCAAACACGCAGAAGCCATCCAACAAGCACCACAGGCTGTCGGGTGGAGGACGTCCTAGGCATCTTAGTCGTCGAAGAACTCCTCCTCGAAGAGGTCTGCACTGCTCTGCACTTGGTCATCCTCATAATCTGCTTTGACACAGGGCTTAAGCCATGAGTACTTGGAATGTACTCAGCAAGTCACAGAGAGCAAAGATGCAATAATATTCATGCAAGGACTTACCAATGGAGAGTTTGTATGGTTAGTTTATGCAAAGCCAAATTTGACAATAATAGCAATAATAGATTGAAAGGCGACAAGGTAAAACCATAATACATAATACTTTTGATGTTTTAATAAAAGGTGGTGTGAGCACCAACTCACGGCCACAACCAAAAATTGGGGAGGTCTGATCACACCAAAGGGCGTGTCCTCACCCAAAACCCACTCTGAACACCTGTTCAGAGGTCGAACCAACCCTGGACCACTACTCCGAGCCAACCTTGACCCTCTGGAGCCGGCCAAGGTCTCTTGAGGCAAAGCCAAAGCATCTCGCGGAAGTGTCGATGGCACAAGCTTTTGAAACATCTACCCCTTGCACCATTTCATCGAGCATGTCCATGACCAAGGGCGTGGCTATTGAATAGATCTTTTACTCGCAGAGGTGTACAACTTTACCCACAATCCACGATCTCTCTAGCGGGATGGGTTCCGGTCACCCTTGCTCACTTCCTAAGGTGAGATCTAGAGAGCGCTGCAAGGCCTTTACAAAGCTTTGAACTCGACTAGGGCTGCCCGCTAAGGTTTCATAATCCTCCGGTGGTCTAGAAATCCACAGGTTATGGGGTGCCCCTCTTGCGCCAACTAATCACGCGCCAACCAAAACAGCCCCAAGCCATCTCATTGCTAATTATTCAGCCTGACCATTCCCATAAAATGATCTTGTGGTTGCACTAATTGGCCAGTTAAACAGACACAAAGTGAAGTCCTTAATTGTGCTAAGGCAAGACTTCCACAAACCAAAGGTGCACAAAGACCCACTACTTACTCCTGCCTTCTTGCCTTAGCAAAACAATTGTATTAGCCCATGCCAAAAGACCACCCGAGTCTGGCACACAAATTTTAACCAAGTGGTCTCACACCACGTCGACCTGACTTAGGCATCCCGCCATAGCTGCTCAACAATGGCACCAACCACACATTTCATAACTTATTAGTCAAGATTATTAGAGATGAAGCATGATACGCTCAAACCACGTTTTCTAAGCGAGGCTATATAAGACCTACGGCCCCCATGTTGGCAAATAACAAAGAACACCAACTAAATTATCCACCCTAAGGCTCACAAGGTGAACATGACAACATGATGGAGACAAGGTATAAAGGAGGCATAACAGCAAGTAGGCAAGTAACTACAGCCCAAACCATTTTCTTATAAACATAGCCATGCATGATAATTTAAACCGAAATACATTTGCAAAACTTGGTTCAAGATGATCAAAAGGAGGTCTGTGGCTTGCCTTGGTCAAGTAGTGGAGAGCCTTCTGCAGCAAGAGCGGGTCCAAGATCTCCTCGAACTCGTGATCTACACGTTCGCAAGAGAACCAAATAAGCAAAACCACACTAAGCCAGAGAACAACAAAAGAACCAAAAAGGAACTCAAACCAACTCAGCCAAAAGGAAACCAAGAGGCTTAACACCGCCTCAAAGAGCTCCTGGGGAGGGTCTTGCAAGGAAGAACAGAAGCGAGAGGAGGCGAGGAAGGAAGAAATGAGCAAAAAGATTACAAAGGCACGCCTCCCTGTGCTATATATAGCCGGAGTTGGTGGAGTGTACCAAGAAAAAGGTTCAATGACGTGTAGGCAATCGGGATAACTAGGGCAGGGCTTGCCCAAAAGAATTGAAATAAAGTACCTCAGATGTGACTGCATTTAATGTGACCCGACACCTATTAAATGCGCACAGAGTTCGAGGCAAAACAATAATTACAAGGTGAAGAGGGTGGCAAGTGGGGCCGATCAAAAGGGTGCACCTGCTGGTCAAAGAGGTGGCCCCCCAAAAGGGTCATTCCCGCCAAAGACCACCGCGAGGTCCTGGGCAAGAGGTCCAAGACAGTCAAAAGGGGAGGTCCTGGACAGGAGGTCCAAGGACTCAAGAAGAGGTCCTGGACAAGAGGTCCTCAAAGCTCTCAACGAGGAGGCCTTGACACTCGGACCTGCACAAGGGAGGTCTAAGGGTCAAGATTTCAAGGGAGGACCTCAAGATCCAGATCAAAGGGCGCAGGAGGTCCCGACCAGCAGTGAATATTCAAGGTTAGGAGGGTGGTCTTTACAAAAGACCAAAGAAGGGCCGAGGAGGAGGTCTTGGACCTAAGGAGGTCGGAACCTTTGGATCCCACTAAAGGAGAACACAGACGGCTAAGATCTCCAGAGAGGAGGTCCTAAAGGCGAGATCCCAACAAGGGAGGTCGAGCGGCTAGATCCCAACAAGGGAGGTCGGCGGCTAGATCCCAACAAGGGAGGTCTGAGCGGCTAGATCCCAACAAGGGAGGTCTGAGCGGCTAGATCCCAACAAGGGAGGTCTGAGCGGCTAGATCCCAACAAGGGAGGTCTGCGGCTAGATCCCAACAAGGGGAGGTCTGGCGGCTAGATCCCAACAAGGGAGGTCTGCGCGGCTAGATCCCAACAAGGGAGGTGCGAGGCGGCTAGATCCCAACAAGGGAGGTCTGAGCGGCTAGATCTCAACAAGGGGAGCTCGAGGCTAGATCCCAACAAGGGGAGCTCTGAGCGGCTAGATCTCAACAAGGGGAGCTCTGGCGGCTAGATCCCAACAAGGGGAGGTCTGAGCGGCTAGATCTCAACAAGGGGAGGTCTGAGCGGCTAGATCTCAACAAGGGAGGTCTGAAAGTGGCTAGATCCCAACAAGGGAGGTCGAGAGAAACAAAACCAAGCGTGGCTTGGGGGGCTAAAGAGGTTTTGAAACACAAACCAGTGGGTCCTTGACAGAAAACCCCAAGCAAGGGAGAGGTTTGACAGAGGAGATGTGAGAGAGGTCGGATCTCAAAGAGATTCAAACCAACAAGGGAAGTTAAGGGAGAGAAGAGGCGAACCGGGGCACAGAAGGCTTTGAGCACCACAACCCGAGCGGCAAAGACACCACAGAGAGCCACAACCAGCAAGGAACACCAACAACGACTTAGTTAAGGTTTGATTAATTCCAATTGAACTCTCCATTCAAAAATCTCAAAGTTAAGCTTTGGATTCTCAATAAAGCCAAATGGTTACTTTTATTTTGAAAACTTGGCAAGGACTTAAAAGAAAACGGGACGTTACAGTTGCGCCGAAAGCGATGATGCGCTCGACCGAGGCTACTGTTACGGCGCAAGAAGAATTTTGAATTTTAATTATTTTCCTAATAAATTTTATTCAAGAAATGAGTTTCAATTTTTAAAACTAGCAAACCAACTCCAATAATTATGAAACATTTTGGAGAGGCCCTGGTATCATCTAGTATTTAGCAAAATTATTTCCAGGATGTTTTTAGCTTTTAATTTTTTTTCAAAAATTCAATGTTGTTTTTAATAGAGAAAGGTTTTAATAAATAGCTAAAACACATAGAAAATATCATAAATACGTAATTTAATATTTTAAACATAATAACATAGAATTTAAATTTTTTGGTTGTTACAACTCGCGCTCTCGTCAAGACGGCCGAGGCCTGTGGACACTCGGTCATGTGACGAGCTTAACAACGTTGAGCCACATCATCCAGTCGCGCCACCCTGACACGACTAGCAACTGCCTGACACCAGTCGTGCCACGCTGTTGTGACTGAGGGCCGATATAGTCAGCTGATTCCAATCTGAATCCACTCGCACAACAGAAAAAAGGAGAAGGGAGGAGAGCGCCAGCGGTAGAGAACAAGAGAGGGGAGGAGGAGAAGACTCTGCCCTCGGCTCGACACACCTTTGTATACTCGGTCTTTTGTGGTGAGTTCGTTTTGCTCATGTAATTTGTTTGTCACTTTGATAAAAACACATGTCAGGTTAGCAACAAAAAACATAGCTTAGTGGTAGATTTGGTTTTCGTTAGACTCAATGTAGCATGCTCAATTAACATCCATTCTAAATATCTATAGTCGTGTGGCGGGTATGCCAGGTCAACAATTTTCCAGAGTGTTTTACGGGCTGGAAGAAGTCCGTAAGGGCCCATGTGGGTTGATTTGAGTAGTTTTTCGCAGACCACAATGTATCATCCAAACCCAGATAATCTTAAAATTTGGGAGGTGTTGCATTGGCTAACATGCGACTTCTCATTGGGCCGAACAACGTATGGTGTCACCGTGAGATGCTTATAGAGTACTTCAGGGAAAGACAAAGTGTTGTTGCATTGCATGTACTGAATGCACACACACCCTGTTGTACCAAGATGATGGAGTACATGGCCGAGAAGAGCGACATATTTCGAATCACGAAGCTGGAGTTGCTAGCTGATATAGTTTGTGCCCATTATTAGGAGTGCTTTGTTCCTATCCTCGTGATCAATTTGTGCAATCTATTTCATGGTTGTATCTTCTTTGTTGCGATCTACATTTATTTTAAACATGTTGCTACCGATTAGATATATTATAAACCCGGCTTGTGTTCATTGTATCCTCTTTATGATAAGTCATAGTAATTTTGCGATCAACAAACTACATTTTTTTACACTAACAATTATTCATAAACAACTCTTCAAACTATTTAATTTTATAAAATTACAGGTAAGTTTATTTAAATTATTTCTTAAAATTGTGCTCAGTCGCCGGCATGATCTGCGTCCGGTCTCAATCGTGTTTTGGCCTGGTGACTGTGCCCAACACGACCCTCAGTCGACACGGGCCTCGATTCGCCACCACCATGATCGATCTGATAACAAACCGATGCCTCAGTCGTGGTTTGGTCGCGCGTCTGGGCCTCCCTCGTCACCTAATCACTAGCCCACCGCGCGATTGGACCTAGTCGCCTGGTGGGTTAGCGACCGAGAGTTATTTCGGTAAAAAATAAAATATGGGTTATTCTTTTAAAACGATTTAAAAATGTTTATTTAAAAAAACGAAAATCTTCACAAAAGCTCACTCCAGATGACTACATGGGACAACGGCGACATCTCTGAAAGTAATAAATAAAAGACATAAGGTAGCTTTCGCGCGTACACCACGAGTCATGTAATCCAATCGATTATATTGTAGGATTATAGTCTCTCTTGCATTAATGTAAGTATTGGCCAGAAGTATAGCACGTAAAGCAGAGTCAACTACTAGGTCTTGGTCTGTGAAGAGAATAAAGGAACAAAATAATAATAATAATAATAATAGTAATAATAATTACGTAAAAGCAAAAAGTAAGCAACTCTTCTACCACGGTCCACGGACATTGTCCTATATAGTCCGGTCAACGGACTGCTGACGACGACATTTTCCAAACTTTAATTTCTTCACAGTCACGAGTTACACATCGAATCTTCTCGCCGCATATGTAAGCAAAGTGCATTTGTGTACGAGTACATCAGAAATGAATATACGGAAGAAGAGTGCGCTACACACAGGATTTTCTTCACTGTAATAATTTTCTTCATTTTCTTTATGATATAAATTCATCCATTACATCTATGAGCATTTTCTTTGTGATAATTATTGGACTCACTCTTACTTTGTTTTTACTACGACAAATATGGGATGGAAGTAACACATGTGCATCATATGCTATCAATCACACATGCATCTTTACTTAGTTATTTTCACTAAATCTAGAGACTTGATACTTTTATCTAGACTTGATTAGTAGACATGATTATCGTTAGCTTAATGACTTTAGAACATGATTGCTTTAATTATGGTTTGGTTATTTAGTTATTGCTAATCAATGTTCTCGGGTCGCATGGTTCTAGGTGTTCTCGGGCGTGTGGCCCCGAGCGTTCTTTGGTGTGTGGTCCCAAAATGTGTGAAGGTTAATCCTTTATGCATTTATACTGTTATGGTTGTTGGTAGTGGCCCATCGATTGTGAGTTTTTATTCCATACATTGCTTGCTGGAATTATTGGTAATTATGGTTTAATTTGAGAGTAAGAAAGGTTTTGGTGATATTCTGGGCTCGGTGTTGGGCCGGAGTGTTACAAGAAGTTGTCTTTCGTCTTGTCTCTGGAAGACATGGAGGGATATATAGGAAACACTCGTCTCTACCACTGCACATGCTCTTAGTATATTATTACCTATTGACATTTGACACTAAGAAAAACAGAAATATAGAAAAAGATTCTAAAAAAAACATCTACACGTTAATTTGGTGGACCCTAAATTTTATAGGCTTAGATCTCATATAACAATTTGTAATAATCCTAAAAAAAGAAAAAACATATAGCTCTTAATTTGGTAGACCCTTATTTTAAAGACTCCGATTTGATAGTTTGCTATAGTTGACTTAGAGATATACTAATTTGAAAAAAAAATAGAAATAACTAGCATCTATTGTCTTATTAAAGTAGAGTTAAAAGAAACCACCACGTTTGCTCTTAAGGGCTAGAAATTCTCACGCCAATGGATAGAAAAAGATAAAGACCTACACCATCGATTGTGGTGGTCCATATTATAATGGTCTAGATTAAAAGAAAGATTCAATATCAAGTACAATAAAACTCAAATTAGAATAAAAATAAAATAAAATTAGCAATTTGAATTCCATACAAATTCCAAAGTAAAAGAGTCCATGTCAAGTACAATAAAACTGAGATTCAAAATAAAAATAAGAGAAGTGAGCTTAGCTCACTTGGTTGCTCGGCTTGGGCCAAGCAACCCACCCGAGTTCGAGTGTTGAGCTTGGCTTGGGTGCCTCACCGGGATTGTGTGTGTGCGTGCGTGGGTGTGTGTGTGTGTGGGGGGGGTGGGGAGTGTGTGTGGGTGTAGAGGTTGTTTGAGGACCGAGTGGGGCTCGGTTAGCAAAAATGAGGGAGCTATAGGCTCTCGGCCATACAGTTTTGGCTGGCTCTCGTGGTGCCTCGCGAGATTAGGGTGCTTTCTTCTTTAACGCGGACCGGAGGGTTAAATCTGGACATTCAAAAAAACAAAAACAAAAAAAACAAAATTAGCATTTTCATTTCCACACTAATTTCTAAGTAAAATCCATAAATAATTATAATTTAGAATAAAAATAAAGAAGAATTGGAAATTAGATTTGTATACGAAATCCAACAAAAAAACTGAATTTTGGAATAAAAACAAAATAAAATTAGCAATTTGATTTCGATACAAATTCCAACAATAATAATTCGGAGTAAAAATTAAACAATGAATGGCAATTAGATTTGTATATGAAATCCTACCAAAAATAAGCTGAAATTGAATAAAAATAAAATAAAATTAGTAATTTAATTTAAATACTAATTCCAAAGTAAAATCCTAACTAAATGTAATTCAAAATAAAATGTTTTTTTAAATAGCAATTGGACTAGGATACAATTCCAAGAAAAAAGAACTAAAATTTGGAATAAAAATAAAATTTGTACTTTAATTTCTATATTAATTCCAAAGTAAATTCCAAAATAACTAAAATTCAAAATAAATTAAATAAATTTAGCAATTTGATTTGTGTACGAACTCACATAAAAATAACCTAAATGTTGAATAAAAATTAAAGCTATAACACAGATGGCTCGAATGATGTCGGAGAAGACACAAAAAAAAGCCATCATGTTCGCTCTCAAGGTCACGTGTTTCTATTGTTGCTTCCCATGGAATAAAAAAAATAACTGAAATTTCGATTAAAAATAAAAGTTATTACGAGGATAGTACGAAAGGTGTCAGCAAGTGGTGCATGGCATCGATCTGTCCTGCAAGAAGACATTGACCTACGAGGAAGTGAAGAGCCGAGACAGCAGTGACGGATATGATGACAATGTCATGCTGCTCGTCGGAGCCATTGAAGAGAAAGTTCAGTGTTGAAGGAGCCAAGAGCCGCGATGACAGGTGGTGAGCATCGGCGTTGTTGAAGAAGTTAGTGGACAAAGAAACTTGATGATGGGGAAACCCTCGCAGAGAGGAGATGAAGCTTTGCATTGAAAACGAGCTATGAATGATATGGGGACATCGGGTAGCTAGGAGCGTGTCACCACTGGTGAGGGGCACGTTGTCGCTGGCGATGGTAAAAATATTCTCCATATCGTTAGACAACAACTAAAGTAGACATCGACATTAGTGAAGATGGGAGGTCGCCACGGTTAGTGAGGAAGTCACAATGTTGAATTGACCAACGTCGATGAAGACGAGCGAGCGACACAAGAGAAGAGGACGTTGAGCATGTATAACATCATGCACGCGTATATACATGCATGCATCTGTACGAATAAAAGTGTGGGCGTACAGATGTAGAGGACAAAAAACTTGGAGTGGAGATGGCACAGCTGTAGGAAATATGCTCGAGGTCACCGGATAGAGCATGACATGTGTCCCTAATCGGGATCGACGATGGTTACATGTGTATGCGTGTTGATGCCGCAATGTTTAAAATTAAGGAATAATTGAGGAGAAGTAGAAGATAACTATATGGTAAAGTATTGAATTGGAAGGGGGTAGCAGTTGATAGGAATCGAGCAAGATTAAAGCTTAATGTTGAAGGTCGAAGCAAAAAAGTTGTGACGACGAGAAGAGATAGAAGACACACAATTTGGTGGGGCAGCCGGCGTGTGAGGGGAGATAAGTTCAAGGTAGGTCATCCATGGTGTATCGGTGTATGCGTGGGCAATGTACTCTAATACCATGTAAACTAATAAGATAATTTATCGAATACATAATCAACATATTGCTTGAGATTAAATAGAGGTACATGTGCATGCCAATAATTTGGGAGAAATTAAGTAATAGAGTAAGGATAGGGACATGCAGTTACATGATCTATGCATGATAGAGAGTGGTTAGTTTCTAAGAACCCCAAGAACTTATTATACTAAATGATTTTCTTCTACCAAAGCACATACTTCAATTACATTTCTCAGGTTGTAATTTCCTTTAAGTTTCTATTGTCATTTTCAATTTTTAGGATATCTTAAAATTCTAAATAGCCTACAAGATACATAAATATATTCTCAAGTATTTATACAAAATTCGAAACAAATCTAACGACACAAATACGCGGGCCACCTTGCTAGTTACATATAATTCAAAGGTTGAGACAGGCCCACCTCCTAATCCTTTCTTTCACATAGGGGAGAGACAACTTAAAATAAATTAGGCTAATTAAATATGAAATCAAATATCTCGTATGCATTTTGTTTGTGAAATAGGAATTTCAACATTCGAAATTTATATAAAAAATTATACGGTATATTATACCACGCTACATGGCGCAATTGTGTGGATCAATCAGCTAGTTAAACAACTAGTCAACAATATAATAGTCAACAAGTGTGTATTGTCCAAAATTAGAGCTCATCCGACCATTTCGATTCGAGTTGCCAAACTAAGGGCTTGTTTCGCATGGTGTGGGTTTTCTGGCGGCTTCAGTGGCCGAGGGCTAAATGGTTGGGCTGAAGAGGTTTGGTGTTTGGTTGTCTGGCTTTTATGTAGGCTAACTGCAGCTTTAGAGATGGAAAATGTCTAAAATGCCCCTGAGGACCGTAATGGCTTGTTTGATGCCACTTAACACAATTAACAACATTTAACGAGAACTAACGACTATTGACGATAATTAACGATGCTAAACGCAATTGACGACAATTAATGCACTTGATGTCAACTACCGCAATTAACAACGATTAATGCAATTGACTGCAATGAACGATGACTACCGCAATTGATCGTATGTAACGACGATTAACGACAACATACCCCCAATTAACGCAATATACCACCATTAACAACAATCAACGCAAGTAACGTAATTAAAGATAATTACTACAAAAAACAATTATTACATAAATTACAACAAATTATTATTATAAACAATTATGATAATAAATAATTATTAAAACAATTATTAAAAACAATTATTACAATGAATAATTAATAAAATAAACAATTATTACAAAACAAAAATATTTACAATGAAAAAAAGAAAAAAAAAGGCGGTGGCGGCTAGGGTTTGGGCCGAAGGAGGGAGGAGGAGGAGGGCATCGAAGGAGGAGGTGGCGCCTGCGCGGGGGGAGGAGAGGTGGCGCTCGGGCTCGAGAGGAGGAGGAGGGAGGGCGGGGCTAGTTTGGGGTCTTTTATTTAGTGGCAAACGGCTAGTAATTTATCCTTAACTTCGGGGGTAAATGCGGAATGGGGGCTGTAGGAAGCCACGGAAGGTCCCCGCTACCGGCTTTCGGTTTTCACACGTTGTAACGCGAAGCGGATTTGAAAAAAAAAATAGCTATAAAAAGTTAGGTATTTAGAATGGCTTATGGTTTTTTCGAGCGAAAAAGCTATAGCAAAGCTGTCTAAACACCCCCTCATCACTCGGACCACCAAAGAACGCACTTGTGTCTTCAGCAGACAGGACATCAGCGACATCTCTGAAAGTAATAAACAAGTACTACCTCCAGATTACGAAACTTGACGTCCACAAACGAGCATGCAGTTAATCGGACTTCAAGTACAAAAATATCAAAAATATGGAGGGAGTAAAAGACATGAGGCGCGCGTGCACCACGGGTCACATAAAGCACAGAGTCAACCGGTACGTCTTCGTCAAAAAGTAAAGCACCTCTTCTACCACGTTCCCACGAACATTGCCCTATTGCCGGGTGAAACGATCGACTGCTGTCTGACAACGACAGTGTCCAAACCTGACTTCATTGCACATCACCTTATTTTAAAGGAGATGTTGAGACAGGCCCACCTCCTAATCCTTTCTTTCACATAGGGGAGAGATCTTCAAATAAATTAGGCTAATTTAATATCAAATCAAATATTTCATGCATTTTGTTTGTGAAATAGGAATTTCAGCCTCTGAAATTTGTAAAAAAAAAGTTATACGTTATACTATACCATACTACATCATGCAATATGTAATTGTGTATCAATCGGCTAGTTAAACAAGTCAACAAGATTGTTGGAACGTGATGCGAGTCGCAGACATGTGGAAAAGACACGAGGTAGCTTTCGCGCGTGCACCGCGGGTCAGGTAATCCAATTGAATACTCCATATTGTAGGATTATAGTCTCTCTTGCAACAACATACGTATCAGCCAGAAGTACAGAACGTATTTTATGGCCTTGCTTAGGCGTGCCTGCAGGCCTATAAATACACGTACATTTGCACCACAAACACCACACAACTCAAGTGTGCAACTGAAGCGCCAAACACTCACTACCAGCATTGTAATCCACCTTGGCAAATAGATGGCGCCTGTAGGCGCTCTCAGTTCCCCTATGCTCGTGGCTATCGTGCTCACATGCTTCTCATTCTTCTCCTCCACTGCATCTTCATTAGTTCCCACTGCACCACTCCATAATGCCTCCGACATTGATTTCCAGACCCTGCTTTGCCTCAAGCTCCATCTCTCTGACAATGCCGGAGCCATGGCTTCATGGAGAAATGATTCCGTGCAATACTGCAGTTGGCCCGGTGTCACTTGTAGCAAGAGCCACGCATCTCGTGTCGTCGCGCTGGCTCTCGAGTCACTCAACCTCCATGGCCAAATACCACCTTGCATTGGCAATCTTACTTTCCTTACAAGCATCCACCTCCCGAATAATCAGTTGAGCGGAAACATTCCGCCTGAACTCGGCCACCTGCATCGCCTCAAGTATTTGAACCTGAGCTCTAACAACCTCACTGGCATGATACCAAATACTTTATCTTCCTGTTCCAGCCTTCAGACCATTGATCTCTCGAACAATTCTCTTGATGGTGATATCCCCTCAAGCCTGAGCCAGTGTACAAATCTGGAAGAGATCATATTGTACAACAACAAACTACGTGGGACCATCCCAGAAGGGTTAGGTAAACTCTCCAACCTTTCAGTTTTGTTTCTTCCAAATAACAACCTAACTGGAAACATTCCTTTTTCACTCGGAAGCACATCATTTCTCTACACTGTCGTTCTCACAAACAATAGCCTCACCGGAGGCATCCCGCCTCTCCTGGCCAATAGTTCATCATTGCAATGGCTGGACTTAACAAATAATCATCTTACTGGGGAGATTCCTTCTGCCCTTTTTAATAGCTCATCACTTCAATTCATAGACCTTGGAGTAAATAACTTTGTTGGGTCTATCCCACCACTCTCAAATGTCTCCTCACCACTAGAATGGCTTATCCTATCCCAAAACAATCTCTCAGGCAGCATACCTTCCTCTCTAGTATACCTTTCCTCCCTCTCCTGGCTCTTGCTTTCAGAAAACAACTTCGAAGGAACCATTCCATCGAGTTTAAGCAGAATTCCGAGCATGGAACAATTGGACCTGAGTTATAACAACTTGTCAGGGACTGTTCCGGCTTCTCTTTACAACATGTCAGCACTCACATACCTTAACCTGGGCAAGAACAACCTCATTGGGGAAATTCCATATAGCATAGGATATACCCTTCCAAGCATTGAAACATTGATTTTGCAAGGAAATCAATTCCAAGGACAAATCCCACTTCACTAGCCATTGCAACAAATCTTCAGGTGATTAATCTCCGTGACAATGCATTCCATGGTATTGTTCCTTCTTTCGGGAACCTGCCCAACTTAACTGAACTAAATCTAGGGATGAATCAGCTAGAAGCGGAGATTGGTCTTTCTTATCCTCATTGACAAATTGCAGAGAGTTGGTTCAATTGTGCCTGGATACAAACATCCTTACAGGAATCTTACCAAGTTCCATTGCGGACCTTTCAAGGAACTTAGAGGTACTGTTGTTAACAGCCAATGAAATATCTGGCACCATACCACAAGAGATAGAGCACCTCACAAACCTCACGCTTCTTCACATGGACCGGAATTTGCTTACTGGAAATATTCCTGACTCACTAGGAAATCTTCCAAACTTGTTTGTCCTAAGCCTATCCCAGAACAAACTTTCTGGACAAATTCCACTTTCAATCGGAAATCTTAGTCAATTGAGTGAGCTCTATTTACAGGAAAATAATTTGAGTGGACCAATCCCAGGAGCTTTAGGACACTTCAAAAATTTGGAAACATTGAACCTCTCTTGTAATAGCTTGGATGGTAGCATACCAAAGGAGCTCTTTACTCTTTCCTCCCTTTCTGAAGGTTTGGACTTGTCTCACAACCAACTCTCTGGAGAAATACCACTGGAGATTGGCGGCTTGATCAATCTCGGCCCGCTGAATATTTCTAATAACCAGTTGTTGGGACAAATACCCTCCACTATAGGTGAGTGCGTCCATTTGGAGTCCCTTCACATGGAGGGGAACCTTCTTGATGGGAGGATCCCTGAATCTTTCATTACTTTGAGAGGCATCGTTGAGATGGATCTTTCTCAAAACAACTTGTCTGGTGAAATCCCTGAGTTCTTTGAGTCCCTTAGCTCTATGAAGCTTCTCAATTTGTCCTTCAATAATCTCGAGGGACCAGTACCAACAGGTGGGATATTTCAAAATGAAAGTGAGGTGTTCCTTCAAGGGAACAAGAAGTTATGTGCCAGCACCCCATTGCTACAGTTGCCACTTTGCAATGCAAAGACATCCAAACAAAGGCACACCTCCAACATTCTAAAGATAGCAGGGTATACTGCTCTTTCTTTGGTCCTAGTATCATGTTTTGCGGTCCTTATTTCGAAGAAGAGAAAGAAAGTCAAACAAGTAGCTCATCCATCCCGCAAGGAGTTGAAGAAGTTCACATATGCTGATTTAGTCAAAGCAACAAATGGTTTCTCCTTAGCCAACTTGGTTGGTTCGGGAAAATATGGGTCAGTGTACAAAGGTAGATTTGAGTTTGAAGAACATGCAGTTGCTATCAAAGTTTTCAAGCTTGATCAACTTGGAGCACCAAAGAGCTTCCTTGCTGAGTGTGAGGCACTGAGGAACACTCGTCATCGTAATCTTGTAAGGGTAATTACTGCATGCTCAACATGTGATCCAACAGGACAAGAATTCAAAGCTCTTATTCTTGAATATATGGCTAATGGTAGCCTAGAGAGCTGGCTCTATCCGAAACTGAACAGGTATGGTTTGAAAAGACCATTGAGTTTGGGCTCCAGAATAATAATAGCATTGGACATAGCTTCTGCATTGGATTATCTACATAACCATTGCATGCCCCCTATGGTCCATTGTGATTTGAAACCCAGCAATGTCCTTCTGGATGATGTCATGGGTGCATGTCTTGCCGACTTCGGGTTGGCTAAGTTTCTTCACAATCACAGTTCCTCAAGGATTACTAGTTCTACAAGCTTAGCCGGACCAAGAGGGTCAATTGGATACATCGCACCAGGTGACAATTTCTTTTTCTTATTTTTATTAGTATGAATATAGGACATCTGTAATATCTTATTTATTTGTCTTGATACTCATGTTTTATTTCCTTTCTTTGAAAATATTCTACAATGATTTTTTTTATTATCAATATTATGAGATAGTCAATGTTTTGAACAATTATACACAATATTGCAGAGTATGGCTTTGGGAACAAAGTCTCAACAGAGGGTGACGTCTATAGCTATGGAATTATCATCCTAGAAATGCTTACAGGGAAGCGTCCCACAGATGAGATGTTTAATAATGGTTTGAGCCTTCACAAATTTGTGGGAAAAGCATTTCCTCAAAAGATTGGCGAGATTCTCGATCCTAATATCATTCCAAATTTTGAAGATGAAGATCCGGACAATAATTTGGACCATCAAAATCATGCAACGGTCGGAATGCTGAGCTGCATTACGCAGCTTGTTAAGTTTGGTCTCTCATGCTCTGTGGAGACACCAAAAGATCGACCAACAATGCTGGATGTTTACGCTGAAGTCATAGCAATTAAAGAAGCATTTTCAGCACTACGCGGTTGAGGAAAAGGGCAATTGTTTCTGTTGTTCACATATTACTAGGGCATTACAGCCTATGCCTAATTTTCTTAATTTACTGAGTTATTTTCCCTGGAAAACGTTTATGTTGTGGTTCTTGTCTTCCATTTTGCTACAGATCTGTGTTTATTATGTATCAGAACTGCTAAATATATTATGAAATAAAGTTCACCACAGGAACGTTTCCGTTGGATTGGTTGTTTTGTCTAATTGGTGCATGTTCAATGTTAACAAACTACAGTAGTGTCACACCCTACTGATAACAAACACTGTAGATATTAGTCAAAATCTTGCAGGCCAACGTAATTGTTCAAATTTAAAGGCATGCAGTGGAAAAATCGGTTCTCTACTAAATTTCCTCGGTTTAAATATGACTTATTTTTTCAGTAAAACTATATGAGTTGCAATTTCTGTGGAGAAATGGAAAAGCATGCCATGGAGGGTCTAAAATGCTATTAAGGGGCGGAGAATTGGGGCACTACGTTTCATATTAACAAGAAAATAAATAAAAATTAATCGTTTTATTTTGAAAATCAAGGATGCTTCGATAAGCAGGGCAGGGTAAAACAAATGCAAGAAGAGAAGTGTTTGGCTGACCATGTAGCCCCGATGACTCGATGGGCGATGGTTTCGGTGCAGCTCGTCGACCCCAATGCTCTTGTGCCAACGCTCGCCCCTGGCTGCAGGGAGAAGTAGGAGGAGGAGCATGGAGCGCCGAGGGCTCGTCGGTCGTCCTTCTCATCGCCGGCAGCCGCAGCCCGGTTGGGCTATCCAGTTTGGTACATGATCGTTTAGTGGGCTTTGAAAACCGTTCGTAGGCCGTTGCTATGGTGCTGGTCAAACTGAGCCAAATACGGGCCAAGGTTCGGCTCATATCATGTATGGGCAGTAAGGCCATTAATCCGGGCGTGAGGCCGACAAACTGCTGGCCTTTTGTCTGCTCAAGCTGGACTGGGACCTTATCCGGCTGCGGGCCTGCCGACTTTGCTCAGGAGTCAGGCCTAAGCTGGTGGTGGATATGAAAAGGCCGTCACGTTGAAAAAGAAAAGGCTTTTGTTTTGTGAGTTAATTATATTTTGGCTATTTAGACGATGTAGCAACTAGTGGTGCCCAGACGGCCACCCGGCACGACATGCCCCGTATCGGCACAGTCAGCCCGGCTAACTAATCGGATCATATCGTGTCGGTCTTAGACTGGTGCTGATCAAAGCATGATATGTTCGTCTCTCGGGTCCTGCCGAGTCGATCTAGGCACGTTTAGTTCGATAGGTCGGGTTGGTCATGTAGCCCTTCATGTAAATTTTTAAAAAATCCAAAAAAAGTGTAGAATTCAAAATTACATATTAAAATGATAAAAAAATGAGTTCTATACCCATAAAAAGAGACAAATATATTAAAAAATATAATAAAGAGCTTTATTAATGTTTGCATGGCTGTCTCGTTAAAATATTTGCCAAGTAAAAACTCACCATGAGAAAACCTTAGCAAAAAAAAAAACAGCCTATGGCTATACATATATCCATGTTATAAGTATTGTTGTCTAGGTACAGATTTCCGAACACATCTGCCACCTCTGGATTATCTACAGAGTGTTGTGTTCGTGCATCAATTTGTTCTCAGTCTTTACAGTTAGAAGTATATCCACCATCTCATTTGTGAGCTTTGTTCTTCTCTCCTCCAATATTCTTCTAGAAAGATTGAAAGCAGTCTCGGAGAAAACCGTGAAGACTGGAACAATTAGCACATCACATGCTAATATGGATAGCACTGGATATGTTATCTTATGGTCATGCCACCATTACAAAACTTCGAAGTCATCTATGTGGTAATCCACTGTATCGCTATCCAGATAGGCGGATAGTTCCTCAATCTTTGGGTGTGCGATTGGTAGAATTTGAACCACTAGACCTGGAGGAAGAACCTTGATATGACGCCAAGTACATGTACAACCATGATGGCCGAGAGGAATGGAGGTGTGACCGGCCATGGAGGTGTTGTGCACACGCATAAACTGCATGAGAAAAGGGGTGGTGGCCGAGCGAAGGGTGTTGTGTGCATGCATGCAGCAGGGGCCGTGCTGGTTACGGATTGCGTGGGTGTTCACGTGGACCTGAACCAACGCGTGAGAAGCTAAGGAAGCTTGAGGCACTAGTACATATGACATGGAAAGATGGGGCGTGGTGGTGTGATCCAGAAGGAAAGAAAAGAATAGAAGGAAAGCCATGTGCCAGTTAAATTTATGGCGATCTGATTGGTGAGATTCCAATTCAAATAGTTAGTCTTAAACCAATTTTTGGTTCGGTCCTTGTTTTCCTATCCTAGTGTACTGCATGTTACAAGGCGTTTAGAATGTGTTTGGTTAGGTGAACTAGTGTGAACGGGATAGGGTGATACATGATGGATGAGATGATCTTAGATGGTATGGTACAATTTGTGTGTTTGGTTAGTGGGATGAGATAATTCAATATTTTGTTTGGTTACGTGAATAGGATAGTTCCGGATGGTTCAAAATGGTGTTTGGTTTGAGGGATGAAGCTGAATGAGTTGTACACACAGATGATTACACATGTCCAGCTATTATTGAAATATTAGCATGTTTATTAAATTTACCTTAATTACAAAAGGAGTATTTAACTAATTAAATATTTTAACTATCCACTAATTAGCGTGGTCCATTAATCAGGGCGTATACACGAGAGGGAGAGGGTAACAAAGGGGACCAGAGAGAGAACACACAGAGGGAGACAAAGGAACAGGGGAGAAGAAACAGAGGAGGGGGCGACACATGGCGTCGTGGCTATGCCGATGGCGAATGAGCGGCGGAAATTCTAAAAATAGGTCAAGGGAGGAGAGAGGAATGAACATGTGGTCGTGGTGTGACACGAGGCGCATAGAGGCGAGCGAGCAGCGGCTCACAACGGCCGGGGCTGCTCATGGCGATCCAGTGGCGCACAGCGGGCGAGCGGGGCAAGGTGAGACGCCAGCGTGAGGGGACGCGCTCATCCCTATACCGCGTGATCCAACCGTTTTTATGGAACTGTTCGGTATAACATATTTAGGAAATATTCAGAATCTGTATGACTCTATCTAAGACGTGTTGGTTCAGTTCACTCAACCAAACACAAGAACGGGGGCATATTCAGGATATTCCCATATATGTATGTCTTTATTCATAGAACCAAACACACCCTTAATTAATTCAAAATCAATTCGAGTTCTGTAAAGTTTCTCAAGAAAACTGGCCACGGTTTTTCTGAGGAGGATGCTTACACGTGAGTTATAACGTGTGGGGACCTCGTTGTTGAGTCCGTCTCCTAGTCCACCATCAATTCGGATATGCTTCATTGTGCGCTGCATAAATAAGCACAAATCAACAAATATGCAGAGCAGATCGGTTTTATTTTGAGTTAAGAAAATTCCAGAGAAATTGCCAAGTATGGCGGCCATATCGAGTGTTTCCACTATGTGAGATTCCATCGAGGGTTTTACCTTGTGCGCGCAGGTTTCAACCGAGGTGTTGAAGTTTGTTTGTTGAATCGAGTACTGATTCATCTACTTCTTCGGATTTTTTTAAAAAATAATCTATTTCTTATTTCGAAATACAATAATAATACTCATTTTTTACAGAAATAATTCTCTGTCGCTCCACGATTGGACGACTTAGGCTAGTCACCCAACAGTTGCACGCCAAGTGTCCGAGTTACTCATCGGTTAAGCTACTAGTCCCTCCGGATGCTAGTCGCTCAACCGTTAAGCGACTTAGCCCCGAGTCACTCAATCCTTGGACGATAGCCCCTAGTCGTCCAACGGTAGAGTGACTAGGGCCTATAACCCATCTTGTGCTGCTGCCCTCACCATTTCCATCGCCATTTGAGAAGCGAGGCAGAGTAGTGAGGACAAGAGAAGAAGAGAAATAGGAGAAGAGGGGAGAAAGAGAGAGAGGAGGGAGGGAAAGAGAGAGAGAGGTCCGCGTCTGGCGACGATGAGTCTCCTTCACTTACTTTTGTATATTTACTTTCGAAACCATTGTAGGTTAGCAACTAAATTCATTAGATATGTAGTGGCATATTGTTAATAGTTGTAAATAGTGTAGTCGTAGGTTAGCAACTAAAATTATTAGATGTTTAGTGGCATATTGTCAATAGTTGTTGTTGATCGTGTAAAATCGAACACAAGTAAGAGGCGGGCGTTAGTCGTGCTCTGGCCTTAGTCACGAGAGCGAAGCGTAACACGAGGATTTATCTGAGTTCGGGGTCAGAGGACCGCCTACTCTGTCGGTGGCTGCTGGGGTTCGAGGATCCTCCGAAGACTCACCTAGTGACTTGCTTGTATGTATTGCTCAAGACCCCACTGAAGGAGGGATACACGGGTATTTATAGGCTCCCAAGCCTGTACAAATGACCACAATGCCCTTGGGGTTGGCTACTCTAAGAATACAATGGGGTATTATAGTTTTTACGTACAAGCGAGATCTGAGATGGTGTCTGCTAGGGTGATTACATTTTCAAATTCAAAGAGGGTATTCATCACATGAGTGGGTCCCCCGCCAAAGGGATAAAATATTCCTCCAACAAGTAGCCCTCGCCTCTTGGCATTTCAAGAGAAATGCCAAAGGCGATCTTGAATGTGTTCTTCGTGCGAGATTAATATTTGAGAGAGTCTGATGAGTTTGAACCGCGATTGATATTTGAAAATGTGCTTGAGAGTCTTTGAAACATCGAATATCATGCCTCCAACTAGCAAAATAACGTCTGTTGCCACATATACATCTTTAGGGCATGCCTTGCATTTTGCTTTTCCTCACGTGTGTTGCCTAGGACAAAACAGCCGAGCCTTATTACGATGCTTTCCTTTGTTTCTTTTCGAGAAACTCCTAAAGCCACCTTTTTCCCGTTGCTCCATTTCATTGACACCTTGGTTCTCTCGGCCTTGGCTCCTATCTCCGTTGTGCCGATCCACAAATCCCGCCGACGGCAGCCAAGGCCATTCGGCCGGCCAAGAAGGGGGCTCACAGGAAGGGCGAAGAGTGTGGTTAAAATTTGGAGGCAACCGACGGAGTGGAGAGGCAGTAGCCAAGGCCATTCGGCGGTCAAAAAGGAGCTCACGGGAGGCGACAAGCGAGGAGCTTGAGGGCGACAGCGGGAGAAAAAGCGTTGGAGCCTACGGGTGAGCTTTCTCTTCTTGATTCTTGCCTCCTTGTCCATCTTAGTTCTTGATCTGAACGACTTGTCGTGGCGCCGCCTCTCCATAGCTCGGCTTGATGCGGTGTGGCATCTGGGCCTTCTGCGGCAGTCGGCGTGGCCGCCTCTGGCGTCGTCTTATTTCGGCCGGTGTGGCGCCGGGGCGCTGCTGCTTGGCAGCGGCGTGGTCGCCTCCGGCGCCGTCGCCGGTGTGGCGCCTCTGGCGTCGTCTTCAGCTTCGGCGGTGTGGCGCCTCCGCGCCGCCTCGGCTCGGCTTCGGCGTGGCGGCCGGCGCTTCGCTGCCTGCCCACTCACCCTACCGGCTGAGGCGATGCCAACCAGTGCTCGACGAGAGGCCAACCAGCGGCGCAATGCGTGGCGCCCGGCGCCAAGGCGCCGGTGCGAGGCGTCAGGCGCCGAGCGTGGATGGTGGGAGTTGGAATGACCTTTGTTTCACAATGAAGTTTTGCTTTCTCCAAGCGCTTGCTTACTTGGTTTATCTGTTGAGAAAAGCGCGAGCGCTAGGAGGATTGCGGTATGCCTGAAAAGCTGCCAGGCGCTAGGTGGTTGCAGGCGCTAAGAGGATTGCTAGAAATTTGAAAACTACCAAGGCGCTAGGAGGATTGCCAGGGCGTTTGTGTGTGTTGAAAGTGCCAGGGCGCTTGTGTGTGTTGAAAGTGCCAGGGCACTTGTGTGTGTTAATGGACCCTCTGAGCTAGGTATTTGGTCCTCACATGGCCACCATCTTGTTTTACTTGCATGCGCATGAAGTCGCTTCGATTTGCGAGTCTACTTGGCTCGATGGGTTGCATGTGTGGTAGTGCTAAAATGCAAAGGATGCAGGCGGTCCACAGTTTGACTTGGTAGGGGCGAGGCCTCACCAGTAGGAGCCGCGTTATAGAGGCCATTTAGGTGGGCGCAGGATAGTAGGCCAAGGGCAGTACTGCAGGGCGCAGGACTTGGTAGTGGATCCGGATGGCTTGTCCGTCCGGATGGCGTTCCGCGATGCTTCAGTGGAGGAGCTAAAGGAGCATGTCGATGGGTTTTTATCTTCTTGCATGACTGTAAATGTCCAACCAGACCGCGGTCTTGCATGCTCCCATGTATCAACAAGTTGCAAAACTTTATTTTCTTGCAAGACAAATTCACAACCTGCTAGGCTAGTTCCAATATGAACCGAGCTGATGGACACCTACCATGCGTTTTAAATGACATGAGCATATGGAGCTTTTTTATTATTATTATTTATATATAGCTTATTTTTATATAAGTTATATATATATGGCGAGGCACGCGCAAGGCGCGCAAGGGTTTCGAGGTGAGTGCATTGGCGTGGGCGCTTGAGAACTTTCACCGATATAATTGCATTTGTATATTGATGTTCCTTTGCAAAGGCACGCGAGGGTGTGGGCGCGAGAGGCTCAGCGCACAAGTTCTGGCGCGAGGGCGAGACCACGTGGGGCGTGCAAAGGCTCGAACACGAGGGCACGTGAGGCGTCGCGAGGGCGAGGCCCCGAGACTGAGGCTTGTCATCGTGAGGGCACAAGGCGCGAGCCTTTGAGGTCTGAGGCTCGATGCTGCATGGCGGGGTCCCGAGGGCATGAGGCCTGAGACTGAGGGCTCGACACCGCGAGGAACACGTGAGGCGTCACGAGGCTCGATCTGCATGGGGCTGAGGTCGAGGCACGAGGCCCCGAGACTGAGGGCTCGACACGCGAGAGCACGTGAGGCGTCGCGAGGGCTCGATCTGCGAGGGCAGGGGTCCCAGGGCACGAGGCCTCGAGACTGAGGGCTCGACACCGTAAGAACGCGTGGTAGCGTCGAGGGCTCGATCTGATGATGGTGAGTCCCAGGGCACGAGGCCCGAGACTGAGGCTCGACATCGCGAGGGCACGTGAGGCGTCGAGGGCTCGATCTGTGGTAGGGCGAGCTCCGAGTCGCGATCGTTAGAACCTGGTATGGAGTCTTGTGACGCCGCGGAGGATTGCGACCCCAGCGCCTCCGCCGAAGGTGTCGCTCATCCCAGGTTGTGTGGGATGGCCTTTGAGGTGGGCGGCACGTCAGAGCGAAGCCTTCATAGGCAAAGTCATGGATGCGAGGACGCCCTGCCGAGGCATAGCTCTCAAGGTGGGCGGCGTGTCGGAGCGAAGCCCAGGTAGGCGAAGTTGTCCTCCTCTTGCTCAGCGGCTTGATGAGAGTCGTCGAAATAGAACTCCTCAAAAGTGTCGCAGTTCGAGCTGCCTATGAAATTGAGTCATGGATAAATCAGAGGGGTACCCACAGGGCTAAGTCGTGGGGCACCGGAGGGGCGCCCACGAGACTAAGTCGTGGGGCACCAAATGACCACTAGGGGTGTAGCCCCCCAATGGGCTTGGAGGTGCCCATGAGGCTAAGTCATGGGCACATTGGACGTGTGCCCCCGACATTAAGTCGTGGGCACACTGGTGGCGTCCACGAGGCTAAGTCGCGGGACACCGAATGGCCACTAGGGGTGGTAGCCCCCAGTGGACTTGGAGGTGCCCATAAGGCTAAGTCGTGGGCACCTTAGGGGTCCCATGACAGTAAGTCATAGGCACACCGGAGGGGCGCCCACGAGACTAAGTCATGAGGCATCGAACGACCACTAGGGGTTGTAGCCCCCCAGTGGGCTTGGAGGTGCCCATGAGGCTAAGTCTTGAGAACATTGGACGTGTGCCCCCAACATTAAACGTTCCCGAGGGGATGCGAATGTGTTAGGCACGTTTGGCCTTTGCCTGTATTAGAACAGGGCGGGAAGTGACCCAGAGGTCGTTTGGCGTATAGCCTGGAGGCTGAAGGGGAACTAATCCTTAGCACATCCATGGACTCAGGCCTCGGAGGCTGAGGCGACGGAACGAACTGTAATGGAACGGGCTGAGCTCCTCCCCATCCAGAGTTCGGCGGGTGCATCGGCGATGAAGGAGCCCGTTCATCACTTGGCGTGGGCAAATGGAAGGAGGTTGTAAGGAAGTCCCCTTGCACCCCTCAGGAAAGCTCATGACGGCGAGTCGAGGCCACTTGAATTGAAGGTGGTCTTTGGGAAGCAGAGAGCGTGTTGAAGGCCTTTGGGAGTGCGATATCGGCCATCATGTAGTCCACCACCGCCTTGCGGTTGCCTCCACCATTGCTTGGCAATTAGTGGCGTTGAGCTCCCGAGGGCGCGGGCGGCCTGGGGTGTCGATGTTTGCCGGGCCTCTTGCCTCGCTGAACCACTGCGCCGGTTAGTGCGATGGATGTGGGAACGTTGTTCACCCTAGGGATCTGTGAGACATTATGCGCCGGGGTGAACAGCCCCGATCTCCGAAGATAACCCGCGCCTTGGGTTTTTTCGGAGAATGGGCCGGTCGTCCATGGGCTCCTTATGCTCTGGGGCGGGAGGAGGCCGCGCGGACTTAGAGTACTTCTTGGTAGGAGCCATAGCTTTTTGTCGATTAGCTCGTTCCCCACAGACGGCGCCAATGTTGATCGTGTAAATCGAACACAAGTAAGAGGCGGACGTTGGCAGTGCTCTGAGCCCTAAATCCACAAGGCGAGAGTAACACGAGGATTTATCTGAGTTCGGGGTCAGAGGACCGCCCTACTCTGTCGGTGGCTGCGGGGTTCGAGGATCCTCCGAAGACTCACCTAGTGACTTGCTTGTATGTATTGCTCAAGAGACCCCCCCCTGAAGGGAGGGATACACGGGGTATTTATAGGCTCCCAAGCCTGTACAAATGACCACAATGCCCCTTGGGGGTTGGCTACTCTAAGAATACAATGGGGGTATTATAGTCTTTTACGGGTACAAGCGCGAGATACAGATGGTGTCTGCCGGGTGATTACATTTTCAAATTCAAAGAGCCGGTATTCATCACGCGGAGTGGGTCCCACCGCCAAAGGGATAAAATATTCCTCCAACAGTTGTAAAGAGTGTAGTAGTAGGTTAACAACTAAAATCATGGTATGTTACTTTCGAAACTATGATAGGTTATCAACTAAAATCATTAAGCGTCGAGTACGTCGCATATTGTTAATAGTTTTGAATAGTGCAGTCATAGAACTAATGTCAATTTAGTTGTTAATGGTTGTAATGCGGCTATAGCTATACCTAACCCTAACCTCTTAACCCTATACCTAACGTAGACCTTGAAAGCGTAAACCCTAAAATTGAGCTATGGCTATGGCTATATATGTTGAGGAATATGCGGTTTATGCAAGAATGCAACTAAACTTTTAGAATTTTCGGAGCTATGCTATAAATAATTAAACTACTAATTATGTCGTAATTGCTTACTTAAAATTGATTTGCAGGTATGGCTCGCGACCTAGGTGGTTCGGGCTAGCCTTTTGGCCTGCTCGCGACCTAGGTAATTGCAATGTTTGAAATATTTGCAATGAGAAATCAGTCATGTCAGAGCACACAAGATTAAAAGTGCATTACAGTATTGGTACGATTCGTGAAGGAACATATGGTGTTGACCTGAGTGGTTTCCTACAGGATAGTATGGTACATCCGGACGCGGAGAATGCTCGAATTGGAGATGTCCTGTGCTAGCTCACATGCAACTTCTCCTTGGACCCCGAGGTGTGCGGTGTCACCCTACATGGGCTTTGGAGTCGATGCGCCACGCCGTTCGGTGGGAGTTGAGCGGTGATGAGCACTGATTGCATAGAAGGGCTATGTGGAAGGCTATCGGCGGCGTGGATACGAGTGTGTGCTACTCGTGCAACCATGTTCGGTTGGTGGGAAGCGGCTGGTCGGCCTTGCTCATGGTTCATGAAGAGGGCGGGTTGGCCGTCTTTGCGGAAGCGAAGAGGAAGATCGCACACCGCATGATGAGCCCTTGGACATGCAGATGTAGATGTTGCGAGGCGAAGAGGAAGATCGCACACCGCATACGATGAGCCTTTGGATAGGCGGATGTAGGGGAACATGTCGACAACATAGTGCGTCGATGGAAACCGGATGACAGCGGCCTTGGTAGAGAAGGAATATTTAAAGAGGATGGCGATAACTTTTCCGATGAGGACGAAGATCCCCTCTTGCAGGAATGGCATAGGATGGTCGTTGAGGGTCTTGCTATGCACGACGAGCACGAATCACCGTGGGAATACCATGGTACATAGGTTAGGATTCATGCAATATTTTCTGACAAGAGATCATTGTAGGATGCCATTAAGATATGGGCCTTGTCCATGCGTGACGTTTGGTCCTCAAATTCAGCCGGGGAAGCGATGCAAGTGGTCTGCGGCGAGGTGCTAGTTGTCCTTGGCATGTGCACGCATGAAGACTTAAGTACGATACTCACTAGATAGTCTCCAGCGTGGAGGCGTGCTCTTGCGTGCTTTCGATAGTGTTTTGCCAAAAGCATCGCAACTTTGGCGTCCACCTTTATAGCCAATCTCATGTATGGAGAGATAGTGAAGAAGAAGGGCGTGGAGGCCAAACACATCATGGTGGCTATCAGCGAAATTCAAGTACAAGATTAGCTCTGGCGAAGGCATGGCATGTAAAGCGAAGGCTTTGGAAAGGAGGTTCGGTTCTTTCAAGGTGGCTTACGACAACCTTCCTCGTATGCTCCAAGTCTTTGCAAGACAGAACCGGACACATACATTGATGTGAAGGACAAGCCATCCAGAAAACCTCCAGGTTTTATAGTATTACAGAGGGCCTTCTTAGCCTTCGGAGCTTACATCGATGCTTTCAGGCACATGTTGCCTGTGATCTCAATCGATGAGACATTTCTAACTGGGAAATACAAGGGTCAGATCCTGACAGCAATTGGCATTAATGGCAATAATTAGACCTGCCCTTGTCCATCACATTCATCGAAAGTGAAAATTTCGATAGCTGGTTGTGGTTTCTTCGACATATGAAGGAGGGAGTAGTTGGGGTATGTCCCAATGTCTGCATAATCCATTATCGTCACCTCGGGATGATGAAGGCCATCCGAAAACTTCAGCAAGACCCCGAGGAGCCGTTCCCTTGGCCAGACATGAGGAACAGATGGTGCATTCGCCATCTGGGGGCTAACTTCTTCAAGTAGATCCCGCAACAACCATTGATGAAGCTGTTCAAAAGTCTGGCTATGCAGAACCAACAGTGAATATTTAATGCTTTGTGGGAGATATTGGAGGAGCACACCAAGAAGCACGTCATCGAGAGGAACAAGCATTCGCACATTCTCGGGCAAAGAACCTTAACGCCTCACACCTTCTATGGAGCTTGACCCTCCCCGTGTGATGCGGAGGACCTCGAGGAATATCAAGTGCTTCTCCCATCAGATTGAGATAGAGAGATTGGAGAAGTGGTCCTTGCCTTGCACGACACGGACGGTGCAAGGTACGACATAATGACCACTAACCTTGCGGAGGTGTACAACTGGGTTCTTAGGGGCCTCTATCCTCAGTCCCTCGTCACTATTGTGGAAGGCGTTACGCGATGCGATCAGATATTTCAGGGAAAGGCATGCAAATGTGGTACTTCATGAAGCCAACCCACATATACCGTACTGCTCGAAGATTGCAGCGTATATGCAGGCCAAGACCGAGATGGGTCAGTTGCACACGGTCTTCATGGTAGGCAATACAGAGCATTGGTTCGACGTGCTCCTTCAGAACAGAGCCGGATTTAGGATGGCTCGCACTCTTGTTACCCACGATGTGTGCCTTGGAGATCATGTGAATGAACCTAGCTGCACATGCAACAAACCAAAGCTCCTTCACAAGCCATGCTTACATGTCCTCGCCGCATGCAGGACTATCAACATGGACCCATCGAACTTCATGTCGGAGCACTTCATGAAGGAGAGGGTGCTGCAGGCGTGGTGCAGTGAGCTAAGAGGCTTCAAGGTTGAGGGCAACTTCGCCACAGTGGATATTGCACAGAGGACTTGAATTCTGGATCTTGACCTATTGAAGGGTGGGAAGCACCGTCGTCAAAGTCGTCGCATTAGGAACGACGTGGATGAAGGGAAAGCTGGAGCGAAGGGTAGACGTTACGGCCGATGCGGCCAGAAAGGTCACACTACGAGAAGTTGCAAGGTGCATGCCGATGAGTAGGAAGATCGGTGTGAAGTTTAGCACCACTTCTTATCGTGTGTGTAGTGGTACTAAGATCAAAAATGCCAGCATGTTATAACTTGTACTTCAGTTAGTGCTTTGCTTATTGTACGCAGTGTGGAACTAATTGTATCGTAATTGCAAACTTTAACTTCATTTGTAGTACGTCAATATGTCGTTGTTACCTATCTCTACAAAGCAGGACGTGACCTTACTATGCAAAGCATGAAGAGACCACTCGACTGCCGCAAGCTTCCTCCTCAAAGGGCATAGTGCACGGACGCGAAACACATCCGTGCCTCATCGCAATGAAGCCGCTAAAATTGCGTCGCTCCCTTATAAATCTGGTAGCTACTCGGCAGAACTCCACACCAACAACACTACCCAGATAACATGGATAAGTAGAAGGAATGGGAACACATCTGCGAGCTCTTGAAGGACTAAAAGGCTCCCCAGAATACCACTGCTCGCCACAGGGCATTTAGTCAGCAACCTTACACACACCATCCGGAGCTTGTGTCGATCTAGGGAGACTGTCTCGCAGTACGCCCAATGATTTCGGGTCGAGCAGCCCTCCCCTCCTATGCCTGCTAAACACCCTCCAGAAGGGCTCCCGACGGGAGTGGCACCACCTCTTTGCTGGTGTTGGGACACCTACAAGTGCGTCAAATCAACCGACGAGTGGACCATTGGACGCGCTATTTATCCTGCCCAAACTTCGACGGACTACCCCAACCACAGGTTTGACACGCCGAGCCATAGGCAGTCGGTAATGAAATCACATTTCAGTGCACACCACTATTTTCCTTCCCATTACGTCGTAACCACGTCACTCTTCCCACCATAGTCTCCGTTGCGCCTATGTGACTTGACCGATGGATCAATGACAAGATCCACCCTCACGACATGTGGATCTTGTTGTCACGAAGAAGCGAGCGAGGAGGACTGCGAGGGTCATGAAAGGCGCCTCAAGAACTACGGTGAGATGGAGGAAGAGAAGAGCAGGAGATGCTACGAGGAGCAAGAGCAAGCATGCCAAGCGACGCGAGGCCAAGAGGGCGTGGAAGAGGGCTATCGCGCGAAAGCTAAGGAGCAAGACGAGGAGTACAACGCAGAAATTTGGGCATAAGGGCAAATGGTCACGTTCCACGTAGTAGTTCGACCCTCTTCATCCATATGTCCCGTGTATTTCTAATTCTCTAAAGGCATGCATGTACCATCCTTGCTTCGTTAACATGCGTACCATGTAACACCCTTGTCGGATCAACTGTTATGTTGTTATCGTTGCGTCATTTCTCTGAAGTTCTCCACCGTGTATGAATTCCCTAGTGCAACGCAATATCACGTACCTTCCTACTTATGAATCATTGCTACCTTAATCGTCCTCGAAAAATTCTTCAGAAATTTATTGCACTACAACAACATATGACGATCACAAAATGTTATTGCAATTCTAACAGATTTCACACTCTTGAGAATCTCGAAAATTACAAAGCGGACCAACCTACCTTATGCGCCCTATTATTTCCAAAAAAAATAACAATATATAAACAAGATTTGCTAAATATATTACCTACAAAAATTGTCATTTATCCTCCTACAATTATTTCCATCGGATTAATAAAATAATAATATTATTATTTTAAATCGCCCTACCGATGGACGACTTGGGCTACTCGCCCAATAATTGCACACTAAGTATACTAGTCACTCAACCGTTGGGCGACTAGCACTAGTCGCTTAACCACTGAGTGACCAGTACACTTGGCGCGCAACCATTGGGCGACTAGCCAAGTCGCTAAACCGTCAACTGGCGGAGGATTATTCTGTAAAAAACAAGATATTATTCTTGTATTTAAGAATAAAAATATATTATTTTTAAAAATCTACTTCTTAGAGCATGTACAATGGGCTTATGTCAGCCGTCTATAACCATTGCCAAGTAGGATTTTTGCTGACGTGGATGAAAGAGAATGAAGAGAGAGAAATATGTTGTCTACAATCCTGTAGTCGACTATAGCACAAGAAACAAGAAAAACATTAAAAATTGTGTCTTCTATAAAGACAACTAAAAAAGACAAAGACCCGTCTATCTACCATTGTATGAGCTGTCTTTAGTGCCAATCTACAAGTGATATGGATAGTTGTTATAGGCAATATTTGTCTATATCATTGTACATGCCCTTAGTGTATCGTGTGTACACGGATTAAAGAATTGCACCGCCGACACTTTATCTGTTTGCCGCGTGGGAAATCAAGAAGGGCTGCTGTTGTCTCTTGATTGCTCCTGGAGCCGACACTAGTACTGCTTGCTAACCGAGATTAAATCTCAATTCCTTCACATTATTATCAATTTCTAGAATACAATGCCATAATTATAGGAGATGTTGAACAACAAACAACGGATAAAGCAACAGCGTAATCATAAAAATGTTCCAAAAAATGAAATATCTTCTCAGCAACAAATCAATCTTTGCTTTCGAGTTAATAGTGTACTACTGTTAGTGCTATAATAGTGTGTTTGAATAAAAATAAAAAAATATATTCTTATATGGTAAAAGCGTCTTTGAGCCAGCCCGACCGCACAACATGTCTAGTTGGGCTGGGCCGTGTCGTACTGGCCTAAGCTTATGCATGCCATGTTGGGCTAACTTCAGTAGGCAGGTGTCGACCCTAGTATGCACGCAAGGTCGGATCGTGCTAGCCTAGCTGCGGTACGCGTTTGTCGAGATCGAGCCATTAGTCCGTGCTTCAGTGGTGAGCAAGATGGCCCATCTAGCCACCTCTAATAGCAACGGCTTGTCCAAGCTAAGAATCAAACAAAACTTTTGTTGATATCGCGCAATGCAAAGTGATGTATTGTCACCAAGTAGTGGTTCATGGCTTGGCCAATTATGGCAAGAACTTGGATTTTTTTTTTGATTTGGCCCCGTGGTGCCATGTAAATGCAAAAATAACTCTCACTGCACCATATTTGCAAT
Organism: Phyllostachys edulis; assembly: GCA_036346405.1. Lineage (NCBI taxonomy): Eukaryota > Viridiplantae > Streptophyta > Magnoliopsida > Poales > Poaceae > Phyllostachys > Phyllostachys edulis. The sequence continues at coordinate 91,950 of JAYEVD010000426.1, forward strand.
TCTAGCCTCGTCCTGACCGCGGAAGAATGCGGCGGCGACACATGCCTCGTTCCGCAATCAGTGAGCGCGGAAAGCGTTCGTCCCGCGCGGGAGGACGGCCGAGCGCAGGATCGAAGTGACGGACATGGGACGTGCTGGGGCTGGCCTCTTTCCGCGATCGCCGAGCGTCAGAGCTCACCATTCTGCGGTCGCCGAGCGCGGAAGCAGAAGAACGCAACCGCTCTCACGTTTTCTGTTGGCGCTTGAAAGAAATGTTTTTTTATTAAATTTTTTATTCACTTTCCAGCGCTTGTTTGATGGTTGAAAGTGACGTTATTGGTTTTTACTCACCTTCGCGCTCAGCCAGAGCGGAATGTCGCCGGATTTTTCTGCGCTCTCGGTGGCACCTGGCTGCCCGGCCCCACCACGTTCCACGCCCGCTCGGTTTCTCCGCGCTTGCTCGTTTGCCGCACCTAGCATCAAGGTTCCGCGCTCTCCGAGCGCGGAAAGTGACACGTGTTAGTCTTCGGTCATTCCGCATTCGGGAGGGGAGCAAATTTAGAATTTTCGAAGCACAAGGATCATTTTTACACTTAACATGCAGTCAGAAGGCCAAACCAAAAAAAAAAATTCAAGAACTATGGGAGCCGAGATGCTTTGTTATGATTCGGTCCCAACTTATGGGTCTCCTCAGGTGACCAGCTATTTGGCTAGAACCTTTGTTTAATGGAATCAGGAAAAATATATCTAAAAAAAAATGGTATTGCTTTGTAATTACAATTTTTTTTTTCAGTTTTTGTGCCGAGTGTCTTTTCTAGTTATCCGACAAATGCTTGTAGCTCATCTTGAGTTTTTGGCTAAAACAGCGCACGCAAGAAAATATCCTCGCCCCCAAGGGCCATATTATCTCTATTCCAGAAAAGTATTATTTGTAAAAATTTTTAAATATAGCAAATAAGCTCCAGAAAATATAAATATTTTTTGAAGGCTCACAGCACGGTTTACTTGCTTGTGTAATTTTTTCAGAATTTTATATGTTCTGCATTTTGCTCGAAAATTCCTTTAAAGCTACTATCTATATGAATTTTAAATATAGCAAATGAGCTTCAACAATCATGAACTTTTTTTTTTGTGAAGGCTCCTATAGACTTGCTTGTGTAATATGCCTAGAATTTTATATATTTTGCATTTTTCTCGAAAATTGCTTTAAGGCTCTTGTTTGTATGCAAATGAAAGAATAGATTAGGAAAATTTCAAAAACATGTCCAAAATACTTTCCACATTTATTCTCAAAATAATTATCCCAGGTTTACAATTTTTTTATCTTATAAATCGGTGATCATATCAGACAAAACCAAAAATCGTAGATAGCAAAAGTAGTAGTACGATTAATACTACTCGGAGCACGAAGGAAAATAGTATTGGTACTTAAAGTCGACCGGGACGTAGAGGAAATCGTACTCCGACTTCACAGCAACATCCCAAAACGGTTTTTATCTTCTTTATGGGGACTGCGATGAGAATAGGGTAAAGGTGATGGTAAAAAAAAGAAGTAAATATTATCACATGTACAAAAAAAATTCATTCCACAAAAATTTTGCATGTGGTCGGTCGCTGGCCCTCCCATGCTAATCAGATCAAATTTTCGTTGTCAGGAGAGGGGGTATTATCACATGTGACAAAATCATATCAGACAGTATGTTTCATATTTTAGCGAGAATCCAGGGACGCAGAAAGCAAGATTCTAGTTTTTTATATATAAAAAACAAAGGGTACTCTAACGCACCCCTAGAAGCCCTAGGGGTTAGAACGAGGCAAATCCGGCCCCTAGGGGTTAGACTCAATTTGTAACATCAAAAAATTGTAAAAGTAAGCTAATTATACTGAGAAGAAATGTGGAAAGTATTTTGAACATGTTTTTGTAATTTTTCTCAAATCGATTATTTCATTTGCATACAAATAGTAGCCTTAAAAGGAATTTTCGAGAAAAAATATAGAACATATAAAATTCTGGAAAAAAATTACACAAGCAAGTACACTTTGTCCAAAGCCTTCACAAAAATATTCATAGTTTTGGAGCTCATTTGCTATATTTAGAAATTCCTACAAACAATACTTTTCTAGAAGAGAACTCACGCCAATTTTTTTTATTAATTAACCTTTTTTTGAATTTTATTTTAAAGTTAACCTCGGTGCACTTTATTTCCAATTTTGACCCCTTTGGTCACGCCACCACCAGTGGCGTGACAAAAACTTCACCGCCACGCTTAGCCCATTTTTGGTCAAACTCTTGTCACGCCACTAGAAGTGGTGTGATAAAAAGTGCTATTTTGGAGACTTATCCTGGCGCGTGACAGTATTGTTTTGTCACGCCACCACCCGTGGGTGTGACCAAAGGATCAAAATTGGAAATAAAGTCGCACGAGGGTTAACTTTAAAATAAAATTCAAAAAGGTTAATTAATAAAAGTTCACCCGCACCCCTAGGGCCGGACGAGGGTATTTCCGTGCCCCTGAGGGCCGGATGGGGTATATTTCCGCACCCCTGGGGGCGGATGTGGCATTTCAGCGCCCCGGGGGCGGATTCGTCATATGTCGCGTTCTTGGCAAATCCGATTCTCTGGAGCACGGACAAGTGTGCAATTTTTGCTTTTCATACGCGGAGGGAGGGGCTAGTTTTACTATTGTGTATGCCAACAGCGTTATTTTAACCAAAAACTCACTCTTGAGCACATGCATGGAAAACTAGTTGATGGCTTATTATTATTATTTTTTGCCAATCCTCCAATCCAGTTAGACGGACACCCCCTTAGAAACCGTATCAACCTGTAACAGATGTCACACTTCCTGTAGTCCAATTTCTATAGCACGGCTGCGTCGCAAATGAACGCCCAAATACAGGTCGCGCGCTAGGGGCTACCCTACCCATGCAGCCGGTGCTCCCAGTTTTCGCGGCGACGGGGAGGCCGAGCAGGATGCCGCTGACCATGAAAAACCAGCACAACGATTGAGAGCAGGCCGGCGGCATCGCGCGGTCCAGGTTGGTGTGCTTAATTTCCGCTTAGTTTCTTCGATTACGGAGACAAGCCGCCCATAACGTCTCCGGCCTCTATTATCATAGAAAACAGTCAGCCTGTCGGTCTTATCCATCTACCACCAAACAAACAAGAAAAAGTAGCGTCAGCAAAGATAGTCATGCACTACTTTTCCAGCGATTTTCAAAAAATATTTCCACCGATAAACTGAGGGGAAACAAGAGAAAATCTTCAACGATTGTCATGCAGAGTTCAACCATCCCGCGATTTGCCACCCATAAAGCACGCTTGATTGTCCTTCCCCATCTTGACTGTAAATACTATAAACAGACCTCTAATGTCCTGTGGTCAGACATTTGCATGAGCGACCGACTTGGACGTCTCGGCCTTCCAGGAAACCGTTGCTCTGTCCTTGTCAATTCTAATTGCTCCTTTACTGGCAAATTGATTAGTCCAACCAGTCCGGCATTCGAGATTTCGGACCAAGAAGGGTTGATGGGATGAACAATCCAATCCAAAAAAGTGTGCTGTATCTCATGCAAGATACAACGTCTTTCTCTCTCTTTCTTCCACGTATTCTAAATCGTATGTGGCATGAGCAATCAAACACAGTCAGCTCCGGGTGTCCGCACTCCGTTTCAGCAGGTAACGCCAAATCTCCGAAATGGAGCTTTGGTTGGTGGCTTCATGGAAAATATAGCGCCGGGCAAGTCGTGCAATAATTTATCAGTCTGCCAGTATCAGGTTTTGCCGGTTTAAGAAAAAGACATCCGAAGAACACACGTTTTCACGTGGCCAGACATTGGCCAGAGTGACTTGGACGTCGACATCTCTGCCTTCCAGGAAACCGTTCCTCTGTCCTTGTCAGTTCTAAGGGCATCTTTAATGTATGGAGCTAACGACGTCTAAAGTGGGTTTCACGTGTGTTGATTTGGTTTGTTGCAAAATACTCCAATGTTTAGGACCATTTTGAACTCTAAGATGGGACCCATCGTGAATAAAAATACTCTCTCCACCCCTCTTATATCCCACTCTGCCCCCTCTCTCCACCCGTCTTCTCTCCTCTCCGCCACGCCAACCAACCGCGACGGCGCCTCCCAGATAGCTCTCTCTCTCTCTCTCTCACTCATCCGCAGAAGGAGGCGGAGGAGGTCTCTCCGACGATGATGCCCTTCCCGGGCAGATCCGGTGGTGGTGCCCATTCCCGGCTTCAAGCGGCTAGATCAGAGGTGGCTCGCCTCGCCTCTCAACAACGACGCGGCTTCTCGGCTTGGTCCGGCAGCGGTGACGTAAGCTTCGCTTGGCTCCGCCCGGCGACGGCAACGAGGACCCCTTCGGTCGCCTCCTGGTGGCTGGATTTGAAGGTGCGGGCACCGTTTCTTCAGCGTCTCTTCCTAGTGAATGGGATCCGAAGACAGTGAACAAAGCACCGCCGACTGCAGGGCTTCCTGGTCAGTGCGGTGATGACTTGGCGGCCTGGCTTCCTACTAGGCATGACAGACGGCGACCACAACTACCACCATTGTGTTCGCGCCATCTGACATGTGGGACTGTCAGCTTTTTATTGCTTGGATTTGGGCCTCAAGCCTAGGAGCCGGCCCTTATCTTTTTCGCTTATTGCCGAGCCATGCAATGTATGGGGGTCACCCCTAGGCAAGCTCATGCTTGGTACCCCTCTTGTTGCCCCATTGTGGATGCCCTAATTGCTCCTTTATTGGCAAATTACTGATTAGTCCAACCACTTTGCCATTCGAGTTATTTTTTTACCGAGAGGGGGCAAGAGTTCGATTTCTACTGGCCAAGTGTACCTCAGATGTCTAATGTGTTTTGCACGTGCGAATAAAAAGACATATCTAGCCCATCCGTACCTTCATCGTTTTCCGAATCTTGGAAATGATGATTGAGGAGATGGCTAATAGATAGAGAAGTGGCATGGCGAGGCTCTATCGATTGAAACAATGAAGTTACTCCCTCCAAAAATGATGATAGATTGACGAGATGGTATCGAACGCTGCCAACCACTTGTTCCTTATCCATTCCCATGACCCATGGCCCCTCTCTCCACTGCTCTAGCAAACTAGCCAAGCCGTCCATGGCGAGCTCTTCGGATTCTTTTCCTGCACCGCACCACCACGCCTCATCCATTATCCACCATACTCTGGTGAGTCTCCGGGCACCGGAGCTCGTCATCGGAGCCACGCTTCTCCCTTCCCCCCACTCTCCATCTCTTCTCCTACATACCATCGTACGTGCACACACTAGTCCTTCCCAAAAATATAGGGGAATTTTTATCTTGCACATAGATCAAGGAGACATTGAAAATGATTAGACTACCTTTAATTATTATCTCTAAGTAATATATTCCATGCATACATGTAGGCAATATATAGTAAAGCTGGTTATTTATTAAAGGTATATGGGGAACAACACACTTATTTGTATTGTAATATGAAATACACCTTATATTTATGGACAAGACCATTCAACAACATGCCTTATATTTTTGGACGGAGGGAGTGATTAGCAAGGGCAGTGGCAACATTGATAACCGAAAGAAACAAGTCTATTTGACCCCCTTCAACTATCATGTTTGTCTGAAATTCAACCCTCGACTACGAAACTGAATAACAAACGCCACTCAATTGTCAAACCCGGGTATATTACCCATTGAGACCAAAACCACATTGGTTTCGCTGGCATGGCATCTACGTGGACAAATTTGAATAACACAACGTCCATGTCAACATCCATGTTACCTTTCTTCTTCCTCCCCCTTCTCTCTCCCAGTCCACCAGCTCCCCTCCTCTTCCTTCCCCATCGCGTCGCACCAAAGAATGAGCACGTCGCTATGTCGATCCGACCACCATTGAGCTACGTGTTCCATTGCGCCCGACGCGCTATCACTGTATATCCAACACTAATTGTCGTGTGCAGCACCCTCGTGCGGAGTTTGGATAATCGGTCGATTATCAACCGAAAATCAAGATTATCGGTTCTATCGGGTACCCTGGTAAAAGTCAAAAATAGGCAAAAAAATATATAGCAGCCGAAATCACTGTTGTCCATTGAATTTTATCTCTTTTTTTCATTTTAACTTCAAAAAAATTCTAATTACGATAGTTGAGACTCCTAACCGAAACAACTCCATCGCCGTCCATATCAACTGCCTCCACTGCCGGTGATGGTGTAGCAACCTCTCGGCAAAGGGTTCCATTATTACTAATTTCAACTCTACCACCTCCCGGTGAGCTTTTCTACAAATCCTCACCTCTTCTTCTACGCCGCTAAGTTTTTTTTCTTCTTTTGTGTTAATTCTTCTTGATTGTTGCTTCAATGTTTTATTTTGTGGCAATTGGTATTCTCAAATGTTGTAGCAAGACGGATGTTTGTTACGGTAGTTTTGTCCATTTGTTACACCAAAATTTCCATTTTGTTGCGTTAGTGCTATTGATTTGTTGCGATGGGTTGTTGCACCAGGGCGGTTACTTGTTTTCGCTCAATACAGTTCATTATTGCATCTCGTTGTGCACCACTCTAGAGACAAATCAGAGCCGAAAGTGGAGCTCTTAAGCGAGATCTACGACAAAGGTTGCATTGTATATGATCTTTTTGTTTCGATCGGACATCTAAGCCGTGGTCTCTTTGTTTATTTTGATGTTTGCTACTATGTGTGTGGTGTGAGTTAGTAGGATATGTTGCTAGCATAATGTATACTCCCTCTAGCCACAGAAGGAGTTACCCTAGAAATGCATGCAATCAAATTGTATTAATCTTGACCAAATATATCATCTAAATGGTACAAGTAAATTTGTTGTGAAAATACTTTCGTAACATTGCACTTCTATATCTTTTTAAAAAAATAACATGATAAAATTTAATGATCAAGATGGCATCTTGTTGATTTTAAAATGTCAAAATCAATATTTTATTTACACACGTGGAGAGAGTACTTTCTTTCGTTGTTCTACCAAGCATCTCTAAATAACAATCGCATCAACGATGAACATCCAGCCGCAATACTCAGACGGGCGATCTACCTAGCTTCAAGACACAACAGAACATAACACTAGATAAAAGCCACAACATCCAATAGGCTTAACAATAACGAGTATTTCTGCCACTGATCAAATCTTTTACTCAATCAGGAAAAGTAGGTGCAAGCTCATCAATTAATTACCCTCCCTGGAGTTTGGAGTTGCACTACCAGGAAACGGGTATTCCCTTACGGTTCAAAACCATCAGTAAAATATAAAAACCACCGTGTTTTAATTTCCGAGTTGCAGATTAGGCAAAACCTCTCAACACTAGCCGAAAGGAAAATTAAATTGG
>JAYEVD010000921.1:0-80572 GCA_036346405.1 Phyllostachys edulis
TTTGTTTTGTGTCTATATGCAGATCTTTCTCCTGAGATTTTGTCATGTTATAGGGATGCCATGTCTATAGCACATGTTCGAGCTTTAGAGGACAAATTCAGAAGCTACCTAAACCTTTTCAGTAAGCAATTCTATTTCATTGGAAAATATAAACTTAAGGATAAGCAGCTGTTCTGATGCTTTCCTTTTGTGTAAATTTGATTGATGTATATCTGTTAAATTTATATGCACCTTGTGTGCAGATTTTGAAGATAAACCCTTCAAAGAAGGATATAGATTCTTTTGTGGCATCAGACTTCAAGCTGGTTGGCTATGATCCTCACCAGAAGATAGAAATGAAAATGGCAATATAATGGTAATCTTCTAGCATTTCTACTGTAAATGATGCTTTTTCCGTTGTTCAAAGTTTGCTTGCTGTCTGGTAGAAGACAAAGGGCCACTGCTTATGATATACTGCTGGTTGCACAGGGTTGTAATCTTGCCTGCCAGTCGTATGCCATTACAACATTGTGCTGGTGTACTAGTCTAGTCTTTTGATCCATACTAACTCATACCAGTACATAAACCGATTGCTGAGCTGGAATGGCAGGCAAATAGGTTATACATAGAAATTATACTGTACAGACATAGCTTTCTTTGACCACTTTCTTTTTGTTTTGCAGGTGGCTCAGCTGGAGCCCCAGTCTATGAGCTTGGAAAATATTAATCGAACTGCTATCATATAAAACTTAACTGAACATCGCACTAGCTTGTTTTTGGTGATGGTGCTGAATGTTCATTCGGAGATGTTCTCCGCCTATTCGCAGTTGTATTCAAGTTCAGTTGCTTATGTAAACCCTACAGAGTTGGCTCCCCTTTTTTTGGAGCCAGTGATGACTCAAATGTGAGAGCTGTTTGCGTACACCCTGTTGGAAGGGCCAAATGGTGTAAACCTCGCGACGATGTGTAATCCGTACCTCATGGAATCCATGTAACAGATTCGTGTATTTGGTAAAACTCCGTACTGTTGTTGGACTAATTGCCCCTACATGTTTGCTTTAGTTTTCTCCTTTTTGAACATTAGATGTTGACGCGCAGAGGGTTGAGTGATTTTTGTTGCGTTTTTCCGCTGCTGGTGTGGACAAACACGCAGTCCCGTGCTTGAAAATGGTACTAGGCGGCGCGCTGCTTGCAGAGAGTTGAAATCATGAGCTGTACATTGACCTTGCTTTTCCTGCGTATGGGGTCGACAAGCTGAAGCATTATGAAAATACTTCACATAATAAAATTTATGAAAATACTTTACATAATAAAGTTTTTTTTTTGATATATATCGTACCACAAGATCATCTCAGCCTTCGGTGCCTCCAAACATCCCATTCTCTTGGTAGGGCCGGATTCCCATTAGAACCCTTTTGTAGCATTAGTCTTAGATCGTAGCTAGTAAACACTGATTACATTATAGAATATTAAGCGTATATCTCGCAAAAGTAAAACTATCATGTAATACTAAACAATGCATAAATAGACCTTCACGATCTTTGACTTACTGCAATTTGGTCGGGCATGGTAGAACCGGATTTCCCATCCGGAACCCTACGTATGTAGATAGTCACAGATCGATGAGGTAGTACACACGATTACATTATAGAATATTAAACACATATCTACTTAAAGAAAAACTATCATGTAATACTAAACGATGCGTAAATAGAACTAATGACTTTTGACTTAAAGAGCGGTTAGTCCGTGAGAATACCTTTAAAGAACAACAACGGAAGTAGAAGTAACTACACGACAGGTGAGACTCTCGGGATATGCCAAGAAGCAATTGATTGGGCCTCACGATCTAATCATTTGCCTCTTTTTTCAAATCATCTTGACACATTTGAGCATTCATACGGTATTTTCCTTCACTTATTGAATGATAATATGGAGTGAGTGTGAGTACACAATCATACTCATGAGCCAACACACATAATATAATTATAATAGATGTAAGGCCGATAAAAGGAAAGACTTAATGTTCTTTCATTTGCATAAAACCACAAATGGAAAAGTTTAATTAGTACACAATTCACGAGACCTAGTATTTTAACTAAACGGGTTTTAATGAAAGAGTAATTATTGTATAATACTTAGCAAGGTTCCATCCACACATGAACAACACATGGTTTCATCCACCGAGATGCTATATCAATTTTAGGGTTCCATCCACCTAATAATATCCACTAGGCTCCATCCACCTAGGACCAAATTCGATGCTCCATCCACGAAACGGTTTCATCGCTCCACAAAATTATTTTTATAAATAAAAAGAATAACCAAGCAAGTTCTCGTACCTACTTACGACCCGAGTAGGCACGACCATTACAGATTTTTCACTCTCTGAGAGGTTGCACAATTTTACACACAAGGGATAATCATCTTGTAATGCCATAGTAGGCGTGAGACTAAGAAAAATCATCATAAGGGCTTTAAAATGCACTACCCAACACAGTTACACCGTTAAGGTTTCAGCTACTTGAGGGAGGAAGTGTTCTATCTACCCAATTTGGAGGCCCTTCTTGTGCGTCTGAAAAAAGGTCACCCTCCAACGGTTCCCATATTCCACCGGTCAGCGTAACCAGCGGCGAGGCAATGTAAATTAATTGCTTTGATCGGCACCATTATAGACTTGTGGTTGCCTTTGTTAGTGCACAGGAGGTTATCACAAGATTCACTCATTAATTTTCTTATGCGGAACTATCACATTACGAGTTCTCGTGCTCCATCGGCACCCACCCCTTACCATTCGCCCAAGTCTAAATCGGTATTTGAGTTTTGTTAGGAAAATATCATCTAATTTCAACATACGACCACTTCCATCCAATACCGCCTAAATCCGGTTTCAATGTTTGAATGATGTCCGGGGCAAGCGAATGCCCATGTCAATATATCTAAGCAAGGCTAAACGCACTTACATACGGACTTAGTGACTAATTAAGTTTACTATTATTCCTAGGGTGACAAAGGTTAGTGTCCAAGATCAAGAAATGTAATTTACTAGCTCAATTAGTATTAAGGCATTAACTACAAGGTAATGACAACATAATTACAATAAAAGTATAGCATGCAATTTCATAATTTAAAAGCAATGAAATTTCCATTCAAAAGTAGGAGCGATATAATCAAAGTGTTGACTTGCCTTGCTCAATGTTTTGATAACCTTGGTCTTGTTCTTGCTCTTGCATGGTTGCTTCTCCTCGGGACTTCAAATTATAATTACACGCTATCTGATCGAACTCAAGAACACATGAAAACAACCAAATGAAGCCAAATAAACTCAAAGGCAATCAAATAGGTCCAAAGATAATTCAAACCAACTCAAATAAATCCAACATTCATACATTTGGTAAAGGGTGTAGATTCAGATTTTAGATGATCTTAGGATCAAGAATGATTTGATTCGGAGTTAGGGCCAGGAGAGATTGGGCTCTCGGAATATTCGCTAGTGGAACAATTACGGAAAAAGAGAGAGTAATCTCGGGAATACTCCTCTTAGAACATTTGGATGGGAGAGATTTCGTTAGCGGGGAGGATCTACTAATCTTTATTTATTTTACGAATTGTTCTTCTATTAGAAGCGCATAATAGCGAGTGATAGATGGAGTCAACTTGACTTTGTTTTGTTTTGAATTACTATTGTTTCATTGAGAACACCTCATTATGACTTATCGTGAGGTCTAGTTCATTTTAAAATTTCCTTTATTAATTTCTATTTATCAATGAAGTTCCATGAGGGTTAGGGAAAACCTCTGAGACAATTACGAGGTCCACACACAATGGATATATTTTAACTAAATGGATCAACTCTAGGTTTTTCAAATCGTAGTGTTAACTTTCATTAATCTATAGGTTAAATAATAATCCTAATATTCTAGAAACACGTAAGCAACACCTACCGACAATGATTAATTTTAAATAGTCGACCACTAGCGTAAGAGTCTATATGTACATGTCTAATAGTCTATAGTCGGGACTATATGCCATGTTAATCTTCAACCTAGGATTAAACTAGTATAGTGATTGACTCTAACCTCAATTCTCCTATTAATCCCTAATTTAATTATCGTGGGCCTTATTGTGATACCACTAATTATTAATTAATATCTAATTAACCATGGCTTATTTGTTACTATTGAACTACTGTCATTGGTACTTTATGCATAAAACCATGGCTTAGCAGTTACTATTAGACTTGAGCCCATCAATTAGCGACTCGATTATCTAAACTATTAACATGCAATAAAACTAAGGATGGAAGGGTCCTTGTAAGTAGGGATGGCAATGGGGCCCCATTCCCCGTTCCCGATGGGAATTCACCTATTAGGGGCGGGTTTGGGACTACTTCATTCCCCAGGGGATACTAATATGAAAAAAACATTCCCCATCGGGTTTAGCGAGGGGCAAAATTTGTTCCCTGCTCCCATCCTCGTTACAGATGGGGCCCCAATAAGGTGATAACACGGTGCATAGCATAGCCCACCAACCTGAAGGTGCATCATTCTGTCTTTGCCTGTTGCATAGCATTAGTCATAACCCTAAGTCCCTAACCCATTTCCATTCACTCCCTTGCTGTGCCCCGCATCCATAGCTTGAAATTTTTCTTTCTTTGCGGTAAAATTGAAATGGCGATGCAAACAGCCCGAGGATGAGGGGCGGGGATGGGGCCCCGATAACCTGACGGGGATGGGGATGGGGGAAGAATAATGCCAAGCAGCGAGGATGGGGATGGGGATGAGGATTTTTTCTTGTCACGGGGATGGGGATGGTCCACCACTCCCCGACGGGGAATGGCCCCGTTGCCATCCCTAACTGTAAGTGTCCATCTCATTTATTCCTAAGTTACTTGTGGTTACACATGCCATACTAGTGGTGTTAACTAAATATAAATTTTACATGTCAATGTGTGGGTCCTAAGGGTCAAAGGCACATCAACAATTCCTAGTCAATTTTCAACTAAATTAATTATGTGTGGGGTTCATGGGGACAATTGCATTTAATCATTTAAATAAACTCCAAATTCAGATTTTTGGTACTATTAGGTAGGGTTTGAATTTAGATAAATTTATAATAAAAAATCATCGAATTTGTAGTTAAAATGAGAAATCTGAGCTCTCAAAGTTTAAATTTAGGAAAAATCCCAAATATAAGCGAGAGGGAGGTTGTCTCTCCTTGTTGTGAGCCTACTATTTTTATTTTATTTTTGATTTTTTTACTTAGAATTTCTTATTGTGACTAACATCAGGACCGTTTGGTGATTTATGTACATATTGTTCATTAGAAAAACAAAAAAAACTACGAAGGAAACAAAATAGGCAAATTGCAAAGCAGAAGATACCATACCTATGTTACAAGTTAAACCTCCAATTTATGATTGCAAAAGCTCTTCGATTAAACCTCAATTGGTGTTGCTTTATCATGCCTTGTATTTTATATTTGTGTTGCTCTCAAAATAGTACTAAGCCTAACATCGTTGGATGGCAATGGGGCGGAGGGCTCCTCACTACCCCACCCCATTATGCTTACCACGCCCCAGGACCCCGATCCTCTGGGGCTACAAATTGAAATCCAACAAGGCCAAAGTTCTTGCAAGATTTGTAAAAGTCTGAAATCCCACATAATCAACCATACATAATACATTACTTAAAGATTGGGGTACAAATATTATATAAAAGTTCATCTCAAAGCACAAATATAAGGTCTTAAAAGTACAAATATGATCCAAATCGAGAAGGACTACACATGTCGGGTCCCCACGAGCCCTGCGTGGTGAGATTGCCCCTAGCCCGCCCTAACACAGTGCAGTGCGGCCTCGGCCCTATGAACCCGTGAGGAGAACACCCTTGCCTCCGCCCCACATTGTGGGAATTTCCCCATGAGGCCCTTACCCAGAAATTGTCACCCTACTAACATCGGTCATTGATAAGTATTGTTGTTCACTTGTTCTCGTTCTAACTCACAGTTGTAAAAAAACAAACACAAAGCGGTCACAATCTTACTTTGATGATCTCAACATCGAGAGCGGACACTATGGCTTCCTCCCATTCTTTGAGCACATGTGTTATTCATGCTTCTAATCACACTTCAAATTTATCTACAAGAAAAAGCGCTTGCACTGGACATCTCTACAATTACAATAAAGAAATCGAATATAATAAATCAATTGTCAACAATTACATCAAAGAAGATTGAGGCATCGAGCAAGCCGAGGGGTAGGAAGCGAGGACACGGGTCCAAACCACGACTTGCTGCGCGCCCTCTCTTCAATGGGATGCCCTTGATCGCCTGATGGGGTGTTGGTAGTGAGATGTGGCGTGGGGTGGCTCTGGCGGCAAGGGTAGAGGCGGTGGCGGTGGTGCCATCGGCGTCCTTTCCGTCAGAATCGGCCATCCCCATCCCCTGACCACCACATCCGCCCGATGTGCATCACGCCACTTCATCTCCTCCTCTGCTCCCAATCCTCCATGCGCCTCGGATCCACGGCGGGATGTGGGCCATTTCCATGCCCTTGGCGAGATCTGGGCGTCTTGTTCATCGCCAAACATGCAGCGTCGTCACCACTCTTGGCTTGCACCTCGCGCTACACTCGAGTGGATGCAAGCGAATAGGAAGGAGGAGGCGGTGGTGAGAACCTAGTGTTGGTGATATGCTCTAGAGACAATCATAGAGATGATTGTATCACGTCTATGTTTATGAGTTATTGAATAAATGTTATTATGTTCCTTGAATGAATTATCAATTGTAAAGATTAACGAGTTTGTGATTTGTTGGTTGTCGGACCAGTTCGAGAATCCAAATCCTTTATGAAAACTCTTCGCTATTCCCTAGATCGGTAGATAGCACTCACGAGCACATTCTTTGAATCATTCATATAAGGCGTGAACTAAAACATTCAAATATATTACAACACAGTGACATAGACCACATTGGGTCGAGTTTTACAAAAAATTTGAACAAGGCCAACTTGATTACATTACATGAAAGCACGTAAACTACTGCCGGAAGCAAAAGGGGAGTGGGGCTCATCTCTCCACGAACAGCTATTTGGAGCAACTTTGTGTACTACGGATATTAACCAGAAGCTGGATAATATCGGTTATGCATAAATACCATGAGTCCAATAGTAGGCGAGACCTAGACTACTCTTCATTGTTTCCTTGTCCGTCGACTTCGGTCTTCATAATACGCATAGTCTCCTTGATCCACATTATCTGGAGGTTTGGGGAAAGGGCAAGAATGAGCACAACTTCCATGCTTTCATGAGCCAACACACAATGCAATATTATACATGCAAGGCTAAACAAGGATGGCTCAGTTCTTTTATTTGCCAAAGCAACATTTTCCAATTAATCATAATTACAAAGGTCCTACCACTTAGCATTTTAATAAATAGCATTTTATTAAAGAGTAATTATGTAATATTTGTATAAGAGAGGTTCCTCATGGAAACTCTACACTATGCTTATTTTGATTGGAGCTACCTCCATTATTAACACGGCGAGCTCGATGCTCGGTAAAATCAATCTCGAGGCTAGGTGAGCACACCACATTTTTCATATCACCCATGCGGTTTTTGAAATAGAATTAACTCAAGTAAAAGTTCCCATGTTAGCCTTTGGCCCGTAAACACATTATTTAAGCAGTTTAGACCTGCGAGAGGTTGTACCTGTGTACCCATAAGAGATCATCATACTCGTTACCCACATGATTCCTTAGTCATGTAGTTGGCGACCGTTATAGTAACCTTTCAAAATATCTGCGCCCTTTCGTCATCTCACCCATATGGGGTTCGCCCATACGTTAAGTGTGGGATGTTGTACCATGACATCTAAGCGTAGTTGGACTACCCATTCGTTGGCAACTTCACCTGTATCGATTGTCCCATTCAAAATTGGATGTACATAGCTTGCACATTCCCTTTCTCCATGATGAGATACATTGAGGGTTTAATAATTTTTCTAAGCCAAGTTGCGGTTTGCGAGACTTGTAGGTATACTGTTTTACGGGAGGTCGTGACAAGATTAAGTCCTTAATCCATCTGGGCGGTTCGTACCACACACCAACCACTCTCGTGCTCCGCCTTGCCATCCACCCAGATGTGGTATTAGCAATTAGGGTTTTTGAGGAGTAAAATACATCAACTCAACCATCTCAATCATTTACCCACAATGATTGCCCAAACTATTTTCATGTTTAAAAGATGATGATTGGGACATTTAATGTCCCGGTACTTAAGCAAGACTAGCATGTCGCTTAAGCACAACCTATAACTAGTAATTACCAAATAGTTACTAGGGTGACATGGAATAATGGATTCAAATATCAATGGATGGCATATTAATTAATTAATCTTCAAATGGGTATTTAACACGCCTTAAACTTTAACATACATTTGATTGAAGAATTAAAGCATGCAATTTTGGTAATTTAAATGAATATAATTTACATAAAATGTGGGATCAATATGATCAAAGCATTGACTCGCCTTGGTTATAGGCAAGAGAGTCTTGATATTCTTAGGCTTGATCAACTTGGAGGTCTTCGCGTCTTCAAATTCTATTAGACGAGCGTCTAGGAAAGAGGCACAAACAAGCAAAGAGAGCAAATAAATACACAAGAATAACCAAATGAACTCCAAATTGAACAAGACCTATGCCATTAGCAAGATCTTGAATTTACAAAATTTTAGAAATAAATTTCATAATTTTTGGAGTTATAACGAGAGAGAAGCAAGCTTAGAATATTTAAATTGAAATTAATTGAAAGAGAGAGAGTGTCTATTTGGCATGTGGGGCCTTTAGCATAGTGTCACTGGCCACGAGGGCAGTCGTGGACCGGGTCTATCTTAAGCGGCAAACCCACGAGAACGATGAAGGGGGTGGGGCCCAGCTGTCGGTGAAATGAAGAGTCGGGTGGTTAATTAAATGGCCATTTACTTTTTGGCGGGCCCGAGCAAAGAGACAAAAGAGGGGCTTAAGACATCATTAATGGTTTAATGATTGGTTAGGGTTTAAGGCGATCATTAATGCTTAATGATGAAATGTGAGGCGGTCGGAGTTTGCCACGCATAGGGGAGCTCCGCAGTATTTGTCGGTGAGCCTCGTCACTGATGGAGGAGGGCTCGGCAATGGCGACCAAGGGCGAACAGGAAGGTCTCTGCGAGGAGGCTGGTAGCGTCGGTCAGTCGGTGGTGGAGGATGGCGGTCTGGTGAGAATGAGCGTGGCGGCGGCTTCGATAGCGGTGAAGTGGGAACTCGGTGGCGCTTCGGAGCGAGGAAGAACCTGAGGATGGCGCCGCAATGGCGATCCTACGGAGTTAGGGAGGAGGACGGAGGGGCGGTGGTGGCGGCGGATGGTGGTGAAGGTGGTGGCGGGCGGGAAACCAGTTGATTCGAGAAGTGGTGGTCCGGGAGGGCTTGAGGAAAGTGCTCCTCGTATTGAAGCGAGGTGATGGCGTAGTGGCGGTCTTTGGGGCGGTTGATCGGAGTTAGAGGCGCGGCGGCGAAAAAAGCGGCAACGCTTTCGGTGGTACTACCGAGGAGCAAGAGGGTGAAGCGGGGAGGTAGGAAAGCCTGAGGGGCTCTTATAAGCGACCAAGGAGGAGAGCCGTTGGGGAGGTGGTGGTCATGGCGGTGTCGGTGGCGTCGGCGTGGCGCTTTGTGCCTGGAGAAGACAAAGCGAGGTGGGTGGATCTGGTGGAAGATGCGAAGGCGGCGACTTTGCGGCTGATGGCGTGGGCGCAAAGGTCTGGTGGTAGTCAGTGCGTGGCGAGGAGCGGCGTGGCGCCATGGTGGCGTCTGATGGAGAAGACAAAGCGGAAGGAGGGCTCGGGGTCGCGGTGGTCGAGAGTGGGTGCGGCATCACGAAGAGGCGGGAGCCCGATGGCGTGAGGAGACAATTTGGCGTGGCGGCGGCAAAAAGCCTGGCGAGAGAAGGGAGAAGAGAGGCGGCTCGGTGGCTTTGACCGGAAGGAAGGAGATGACCTAGGCGATGGGTGGGCCAAGCGAGAAGAAAAGAAGGGGCGATGAAGGAAATGGCGGATGGTAGAGAAAAGAGAGAGACCTGGTGGGAAAAAGGCCAAGAAAAATGGTAGGCCAAAGAGAAAAATTAGGTGAACCTAGAAAGAGGAAAGCCCTTTGAGAAAAAGGCACGGAATTGAAGAGATAAAATTCAAACTTGAATTTGAATTTGAGGATTCAAGGATATTTGAAACACAAACCCGAGCTTAAAAAGCAAGAAGATTTTTGAAAATAATTGCTAATTTCAAATCTGAGCAGCGAAAATGAAATAGTAAACACTATTACTCGTCAAAGCGGGGCGTTACATTGGTGAAGCTCTTTAACTTATATGATATCATTCTAAATGTATCCCTAGTCGTATGTCCTTTGGTGAAACTCTAGTGATGTATCGACCGGCACATGTATTGATTGATGACCATGTTTACGGGTCATGGATATAGGGATATCGAATCAATAATGTGAACACATGTTAGAGAATATGGTGTTGGATTGACCCACCTTGAGACACTATTGAGATTGTTATGATTTTATGTGTCATCAATTGGTCTCAGCGATGATGATGTATAATCCTTAGACTTGAGATCAATTTGGTTTTCTACATATGTAATAGTACACTTAGGTGTTGCCAAAGCGCTACTCCGTAATTGAGTAGTTATAAATGTAGCTTTTGGATATGCTATGAAATATGCGGAGGAATGTGGCCAATTGAATATGGGATTTACCCTCCTAACATAACGGAGATATCTCGGTCCCTCGATGTGGTCAAATAAAGAAAGTGCATAGCCATGCCACTAGTGGTGAAAAGTCGACCACATAAAGTTATCCATCACTTAATCGAGAAACTATTGAATAGTCCATGGATGGCATAATATCTCACCTAGAGTTCAACCAGGATATCGTGAGGCAAAGGGAGAATACACAAGCAAGTTGTTCAATTCGATCGGATATAGACTAGTCGTATAGAGATCAAGTGGTCATAGGCTAATCGAACATAATCACTAAGTGGTGAAACCTAGTCGTGAGGAGTTATGAACTAGTCGAGACCAAATATGGGTTGGTCATTAGTGATAAGGTCACAGTGGTAGATCATATTGTATTAAGGTTCGTTTGATTTAATTTATGTGTATTAGGGAATCCTTATGTCTGCTAGGAACCACTAACAACTCATGGTGAAAAGGGTTTAGAGTCACAACCGATTACAAATGAACCTCTGAGGTCACACCCTTATGAGTTGGAACAAGCGTGTTGGATAGGATCCGTCGTAGGCTCTATATAAAAGGGTGCATGAGGCATTGGGAGACATATGAGTTGGCGTGAGTTGCTCACTAAAACCCTAGCCGCTATCTTCTCGAGAGCCCTACCGTGCGACTTGGTGTTAGCATCTCTGAGCATATGGTGCTCCATCTCGGGCGTGTGGATCAGTAGATCGCGCTCTGCGATTCTTTGTTGCACTCGAGGGCGACCGCGATCTTCACAGGAACTCTGAGAGGTTCTTTGGAAGGCGATCGACTATGACCACTTCATCGCGCGCTCTTCATTGGATCGGGCTACTCCAACTCTACTTCCCGCTGGCTGCGTGTGCGGTGGTAATGATCTATAATCTCCTACTTGCATGGCTTCGATTTCGTGGTAGAATTTTGAATTGCCAACTAGCGTAGCCTACAGTATCTCTTCGCTAAGGCAGTGGCGATGGCGTCGGGCGGGGTGTGGGTGAGGAGAGGTGAGTTGGGGAGAGGGAGGAGGGGGCACAAGGGCATCGAGCTTTGCGGGTGGGGAGAAGCAGGCGGCTCGGGTGGGGGCCGAGTGTGTGTGTGAGAGAGAGAGGAGGAGGGAGGAGGGAGGGTGGTGCATCGCTAGGTAGGGTTGTTCTTCTTGTGAAGTCATCTAGGTTGTCGATCATTACGCTTTCATGGATCGAGATGAACATGAAAGATGGCGGCGAGCGGATCACCCTCGCCACCAACTTCGTGTTTTTAAGTAGTAGAGAAATGTGATCTAGATTACACCAGCTGCGATGTAATCCAGCCCGAGCTTTGCTTGTCTAGATACACACATAACCTAGCTATACCAATCATAGTTCTTCACATGGAAATAAAGTCTCATTTCGCTTGTGAAGTCAATGGGACAAACGGCAGCTGGCCCCCGGACGGATCGAGCAGCCAGGAAGTGGCTGTCACCTGTGCCGTCGGCCGGCTCTACGGCCTCTACCGATGCTGATAAGCTCATTGGTCTAAGTCTAACAGTATAATATATCAATTTTCGAGGGGCTGAAAGGCTGAAATTGCCCGCGCCCACCCTTTGGCCGCCTCGACGAGTCCGCCCGCCCCGTGACGGCGCCAGCGAACGACATGGAGAGGGAGGTTTTACAGGAGCCACCCTGGGGTACTGTGGTTTATCGCATTAGCCCAGGAGGTTTATTCTTCCACTAAAGAAAAAGATGGGAATTGGGAATGGAGGGAGGACGGAAGATGATGGCCATTTTTTTAAAATAATATATTATTTTAATACAGTTATAGAAATAAATATTCATTTAATAAAATTACAAAAACATTCTTCTATCCTTTGTTTAAAATAGCAACATGCCCTATGCGCCCTTTGGATTGGTGGCGGGAGTGCATCGCCAATCAAGCGATGGTTTAGTCTCATGCAATCAGAATGACAGAGAAGCAATTCACTATTCTAAATGGTGACAGAGACCCCACATCGCCATTTAGAATGACGACAGAGTCCTCTATAAAAGCGTGAAAAATATCTTTGAAACTCACTTTTAATTGAAAAAAGAAGAGGGAGGGAAGGAGAGGAGGAAGCTAGCGACATTGTTCATTCATAGTGAAGAAGGGAGAGAGGATGAGCGGATCTGGTGCACCGCCTTGTAGGTAATTTTTATATATATTTTAAATTTAATTTTGAAACCCTAGTAGATTAGCAAATAAAACTAGTATATCGTAATTGAATGGATAGTTTTTGATGTATGATCATCTGATGTAGTTTGTTGTAGTACATCTATTTTGTATTTATAATTTAGTTTTAGATATGTGGTTAATCACATAGATCTATTTTATCTTCGATTACTTAGTTTAGTTTGTTGTAGTGCGTTGTGGAAAATATTTTTTGCATGCAGTATGTAGTTATTTTTGTTGCGACAGGTAAGTCATTTCTATAATTGTAATAAAATCGGTTAGTTAATTTTATTGCAGTTTATTTTATCAAGGCTAGCAGTCGATCTAAGAAAATATGTGCAATGCATTTAGTACCTAGCAAGAGGATGTGTTGGATGCACGTCCGTGCGGATAAATACACACCACAGCAGCGACTCCTTACGGACTTATTGGGCGGGTCCTCGTAACGCTTGCTGCCTAACCCTTCTCAATTCGCGGTACATGAATAATAGTCATGTGAGCTTGTTCTTTTCACAGAGTTTTACTAACGCCAAGTTGTTCGATCGGACCCTTTGTTCCTTGCGTTCACGGGGTAGGAGCATGCAAAATCATTGATCGGATGCAACGACTAGGTCGGTTATTGCTCCCTCATCGTATATCATTTTAGCGGTTGCATTACGCTTAAATACATATCGTATTGTTTGTGAGCATCCGCATGGTTGGGACGTTTACACACTTTTGCACGGGGAGGGTACAAGTGTCGGACTTGACTTGGAGGATTAGGACATACCGCGGGACATCGGTTGAAATTTGCGCAGTCGATGACACTCCAGACAAGTCTTCCTTGAGGCGTCACCACCCCATGGTGCGCTGAACTAAACCGGACCGACATAGAAAGGGTTCACAACACTGCGAGGTTACTCACCCTCCACGGTTCACCTTGACATACTCGCACCGTGACCACAACCACCATGCTAGCGAGTATATATGTCATAAGAGAGTCGCGACTAGATGTATCAGCGATCTTATGTAAATATTAATTTGTTTACAACACATTATACTTGTATCGGGTTTACGATCTTATTTGTTGTTGTTATTATGTATCGACTAACCTTGTGTCCTAGTCGGTATCATGACACCCTTTATCGTATAGATCGAGCGAAAGTGTACACCTCACCTTCGTTCTAGTTTATTAGCACCTTTTAGATCAAATAACTTAGTAAAATCTGTAAAATTTGAAATTGCATTATGCCAAAAAATAAATATAAATTTATTTCAATTTTTTACCAAAAAAATTGAGCTTCGTGTAACCACGTGTCGCCAATTCAAGTGGCGGCGCGCTCTGTCGCTAATTTAAATGGCAACAAGGGCATCTTAGTCATTTCAAGCAGTGTGAAGCCAATTTTCATAATTTTATTAAACAAGTATTTATTTCTATAATTGTATTAAAATAATGTATTATTTTTTAAAAAAATCAGATGATGGCATCCTCCTGCGTCCATTCTTTTAGCTCAACGATGTTCGTTTTATTATTCTCAGAAAGACCTATTACGACGAAACACAAGAGGGAGAATTTTCTTTAAGGAATTTTTAGAAAGACTTTGGAAGTAGGGTTGTACGATAGGGATCGTCGAATAGATGGCTCGCGAAATGAAACCATTTAAGTATCGGTGCGTAATTCGCCCTAAAAGCCTTACATTTTGGGAGGTACTTGGTGCTGATCAGCAACACTTACTATCGAATCTAAATGGAAGCAATTGGCTAGTTTTCTATACACTCAGGACACACTGACATTAGCCTTAATCGTATTTTTCTTGGCCAACTTATTGTAATGACGCATTTGATGCTTTCTATTTCACTCCTCAAAGTTCAAGCGCAAGACAATGTTCTACTAATTTGAGTAAAAATCTGAAATTGCTAAAAAGCAGTCGAATGTTTTTTGAGGTAAAACATCAATTCGACCTTGATGCCTTGCGTGGAGATTCGTGCTCGTAGGCAACATTGTCTTCTCCGGCAATGCGGCGTTAGCCGGATTAGAACTAGGGTTCACGGGTTAGGTTTTGGACTCATGGGGCCCGGCTATAGAGGAGGAGGCGGAGGCACGGTGGTGGCGGCAGTGGCGGAGAGCGGGCGGTGGTGGCCTTGACCCAGCCGTGGGTTGGAGGAGGCGGTGGGTGGTGGAGGTCGGTGGGGAGCACGAGTCAACTAGAAGTTAGGAGGCGGGAGTGGCGATGGCGGATCGGCAGTGGCCGCCGGAGATGGGAAGAAGGTGGGCTGCGGGGGAGGCGGCGAGGAGGGCGGCGGAATAAATTAGGAGGCGGGGTGGTGATGGCGGATCCGGTGGCGGTAGCCATGCCGGAGGAAAAGAGCAGTGCAGGCGGGGTGCGATCTTGAGCGGCAGTGCGACATGTCTTGGTGGCGATGGGGTGGGAGAAGCAGGGAGTAGTGGAGAGGTTGTGCTCTAATAGGGAAGTTGGGAGAGGGATGGTATTTGGATCTTAATCCAATGGCTAAGAAATCGGAATGATTTTAATCCCAAAAATAATTGAATGATGGGTGGACAGATCCTAAGAAATATTCATTCAGAAAAAGTGGTACCATTTTCACCAAAGCCCCATTTCGAGAATTACTCAAAACCGCAGGGACCCCATCGAACACTCCAAACCATATTTCTATCCCCTTCCCCTTCCCCTTGTCCAAACTCTCCTCCATTCCCATCCCCGCCACCTCGCCTCGCCGGCTCGCCGCCGTCCAATCCCCAATCCCCATACCCTAGCCGATGGCCTACCCGGCGCCGGCGACGCCCGCGGCCGCGGCGGCCCATTCCCCGCCGCCGCGCATCGGCCTCGCCGGCCTCGCCACCATGGGCCAGAACCTGGCCCTCAACATCGCCGAGAAGGGCTTCCCGATCTCCGTCTACAACCGCACCGCCGCCAAGGTCGACGCCACGCTCTCCCGCGCCGTCACCGAGGGCGCGCTCCCGGTCCTCGGCCACCGCGACCCGCGCGCCTTCGTGCTCTCCCTCGCGCGGCCCCGCACCGTTGTGCTCCTCGTCCAGGCGGGCCCCGCCGTCGACGCCACCATCGACGCCCTCGTGCCGTACCTCGACGCCGGCGACGCTATCGTCGACGGTGGCAACGAGTGGTACCAGAACACCGAGCGCCGCATCGAGGAGGCCGCCTCCGCGGGATCCTGTACCTCGGGATGGGCGTCTCCGGCGGCGAGGACGGCGCGAGGAACGGCCCCTCGCTCATGCCCGGCGGGCACGTCGAGGCCTACAACAACATCAGGGACATCCTCGCGAAGGCCGCGGCGCAGACGGAGGATGGACCGTGCGTCACGTTTGTTGGGCCCGGTGGCGCGGGCAACTTTGTCAAAATGGTGCATAACGGGATCGAGTACGGTGATATGCAGCTCATTGCTGAGGCCTATGATGTGCTTCACCGTGTTGGTGGGCTATCAAACTCGGAGATTGCTGATGTGTTTGCTGAGTGGAACCAGGGGGAGCTTGAGAGTTTCTTGGTTGAGATCACCGCAGACATATTCACAGTGGCTGACCCGCTGGATGGGAGCAGTGGTGGGCGCTGGTGGACAAGATTCTTGACAAGACTGGGATGAAGGGACTGGGAAGTGGGCGGTGCAGCAGGCGGCGGAGCTTGCAGTGGCAGCCCACGATGCAGCGTCACTGGGCGGGAGGTACTTGTCAGGGTTGAAGGGCGGCGGCGGGTTGCAGCTGCAGGGTGCTGGAGGAGGAGGGATGCCTGCAGGGCTGCTAGAGAGGATTAATGTTGATAAGAAGGTGCTGGTGGACAGGGTGAGGCAGGCGCTGTATCGTCAAAGATTTGCAGCTATCTTGGGGATGAATCTTCTGAGGCGAAGAGTGTAGAGAAGGGTTGGAATCTTAACCTTGCAGAGCTTGCAAGGATTTGGAAGGCGCGGGTGCATTATCCGTGCAAGGTTTCTTGATAGGATCAAGAGGCGTCTGATAGAAACCCAGAGCTGGCCAATTTGATTGTGGACAGGGAGTTTGCAAGGAGATGGTGCAGCGGCAGAATGCATGGCGGTGGGTTGTGTGCGTGCAGTGGAGGCTGGAATTAGCACTCCAGGGATGTCTGCTAGCCTTCGTGCTTTGATACCTACAGGTGCAGTCGGCTGCCTGCAAATCTGATCCAAGCACAGAGGGACTTGTTTGGGGCACACACCTATGGCGCATTGACCGTCCAGGTTAGTTCCACACAGAGTGGACCAAGCTGGCGACGAAAACAGCAGTGCGACCATCGAGGACTTGGATGATATCAGAGGTGGTGTCAGTGACTCTGGGCGGCGTCTCTTTGTGGGTTCTTTTGATTTCACTATTGTTGTCTTTACGATATTAGGTCTGAGTTCTGTACTTGAATAATGCTATGTCTTGTGCTTTATGAACTATGAAGAACATTCATGTAGCTTCAGTTTTACTATGGTCTACTCTAGATACACCCAGTTTGATTCAGTCGTAAATTTGGAATGCAATGGTTTTGGTGCCTCTCATATCCCAACGTTGCCTTGGAAGTGTGATCTGGAATGTGTCGATATAGCTAGTAAGAGTAGTAATGTCTGCCTACTTCTATGAACTATTGTAGAGTGTTGAAGATGTTTTCTTCAAAATGCATCGTCATTCTACTGCAAGATCTATTTCTAGTCTTGTGATAAGTAAAATATCATCTCCCCAAACATGATCACGATGGAAGACCTGATTGCTAGAGGATCTATCTAATCAATGAATCTGTCATGTTAGTTTTCTGTTACAAAATTGGAGTGTCTTGAAGTCAAAAGAGTCATATATTTGTATGCTTGTAGTGCACTATGTCAGCTGAACTCATCAGAAATGGCTTTCTAAAGTCTGCATTATAAGCGCACATATTCTTGGCCAGAAATAGTGTTGACTTAAAATTTCCTGTATGGTGGTAAGTCCTATAAAATTTCCTGTATGGTGGTAAGTCCTATAACTTAGTGGTAAGTTGAATTTAACACTGAACCCTGATTTTGTCGATTTTAGTTCGTTGATAATCTAGTTTCATTTATTTTGTATTTTCTGTAAAATTTGGCTAACATATTATAATGATTATGTTCATTTATACTAGAGCTGTCAATGGATTGTGTCGAATCGGGTTCATGACTGTGTTGGGGGTTTGAAAGGTTGACCTTAATGGGAGATGAGCTATGTAGGTCTACTTTTGTCATTAATGTGGTTCAGTCAAATTGGTTTCATGCCATATTGACCTGTTAATTTATTGTGTCATTTGTGTCGATCCGTTCATGACTGAAACCACTTCATGACACAACTACACCTACATGGGTCATCTCAATGTCATTATAACAAAACCCATTTACAGCGCTAATGATGCGGTGTTGTGTTGTATTCGTTTTGATAGCTCTAATTTATAGATTTTGTTGATAAGGATCAGGTAGTGGGTTATTATAACAATCACTTAAGAATTGTGCAGAAAATGTTGTAGGGACAGCAAAATGTAAAGAATATTAATTTCGAAATGCACAGTTAGATCATTTCAGTTTTCCAGGAGCAGAGTCCTAAAGAATGGCAGGCTCAATTCGTACACCAATCATAAAGTGATTAAAATTGTACTTTCTGATTCCATTGCAAAATAGAAAAGAAAAAGTACCTTCTTATGATGTACACAATTTCTGCAAACTAAGGGATGTAAAATCAACAAAAATTAAAGTTGGGTACATTATCTATAAGTATTCTGCAAGTTGCTTTCCATTCAATTAAGATGGCAAATTGATAATTAGAAAAAAAATGTGTATGTCAATTGAGAGCCTTAATGTCATTTCTTCATGTAAAAACTGTACAATTTTGTCAAACCAATTGGGATCCTGTTGGCCTGTTTTGCTTATTGAGAGTTGTGATTAGTAGAACTAGCATATTTACATGGCACTGTGATGAACATGTGCAACTTAACCTTCACATTTCTGACCCTAGTTAAAGGTATTGAGCTATCATGTAAAACTCACTTGAACCATCACTTGACGTACTTTGCCAGTCATTCTGTTCTCATTTTGTTATCTTGACTAGATATTCTGAGCCCGTCATTTTTTGAACTTAATGAGGCTAACTCATTTGATTAGGCTGTCATGAAAAGTATTTTCATTTGTCAATTGTTATTTGTTAACTTCATGTTCACCTCATATAAGGACTGAACTTGAGTAGTAAGAACTGAGTATGAAATTCATTTGAACCGTTAGGTAATATTTGGGTCTCAAATTTTCCCTTGTGCAATGTGATGCTAACTAGTAAATTGGCCAGCCCACTGGCCTGGAACCTATTACCAGACATGGCAAACTTGGGCCAATGAGCCTTTAACACTCCACAGTTGTGTGATCTAATCCAGCTATGTCAGTTTAGTTGGCGTCAGTGCAGTCATATAAATGTTGTTACATGTATTGCGGCGTTGCAACAGTCTCAGATTATTCAAGAAGTGAATTCTCATGTTGCTTATAATTTCACAGGTTATGGTGAATTGGTGCTTAACAAATGCATTCGACCAACTACATGTCGGTAGTTTACCTTCTTGAATGTTATTTATACAAATAGAAATGATGTAATTTGTCTAAATTTTCAGTTTCCATACATTAATATAGTAACATCTGGTGTCTGGGAGTTATTTGGCAACTTGCAGTTCGAGCAAATACATTTGATATTTTGATGTTGAATGATAATACATACTACAGTTTTGTTAATCTATTGGCTTTTGTACTAATGTCTAATCCAGTGAGCTTGTACCAAAAGTCTTGTGAAAAATCCTTTGACTTCTTTCTGACTATGGTCAATTTTTGTTGCTGCATTTAGCATAGCAGTTTAATCAGATGATGGTCAGGCTAGATTTCGAAATATTCATGTAGACCTTGCAGTTTCTTTGTTGAAAAGCTGCTGTGTTATGTTCATAATTGTACAGCAAACTCCAAAACCAGGTTTCCGTTTTAAGATGGAAATATGTGCCATGGTCACATCATTTTGAGCCAATGTGTTCAATTGTTGATATTTTGAGCAAATAGGTGCAAATATGTGGACTGTGGTGATGATATACTCAATTGTTGCTTCATGCCATCTGCATTCTTTGTGCTATCATCTCCTTTTGTTTCTCACATACTTGTAAGCAGGGATAAAAGAACCGGACCAGGGCTATTTCGGTGGCTGGCAGAAACAGTAACCGGCGGTTACGAAATTCCTGGGAAAAACTCGGATAAAATTCGTTTGAATTTGATTAAAAATAACGAAATTCAAAAATTAGAATTTAAATTGGCTAAACCGGGAAAAACCGGCGGTTTTCCGTTCGAGACCGGCGGTAAATCCGATTCTTGGCGATGCGCCGGTAACGGCAGTTTTCTTTCCCTGCTTGTAAGTATATTGTTGTTACCACTGAAAATATCTCCCATGTGTGGTAAACTTTTGTTATTCTGAATCTAATAGGAAGATTTTCTTTTATGAGATCCATTAAAGATTTTACATGTGTTATGTCTTTCATCATGTTTGATCTGATATTCTGATCTAAAATGTAAAGGCTATACATCAGATCTGGCATTGCTACATGTAAGTCGATGATACTTTATTCTGTAGCAAATCATCCTGCCATAACCTGTAAACATGTTTTGCTTGCCTGGGTAAATTAGGTTGATGGGTATGTTGGGTTAATCATATAATTACTTTCTGAAATACCTTGCAGTAGCAAACTTTTCATGATTTAAGTGTTCCTATTTTTGCTAAATGATGAAACCACCAAAAGAAATCAATCTCTTGTAGTTTCTTTTGGTTTCAATTCTATCTGGCATCATTATCATGATTCATGAATACTAATCATGGGATTAAAGATGATGGCACAGTGGCACAGACAAGTTTTCAAATCTCTGCATTTTTATTTTGGTATCATTTGGTTTCCATATGGTTGGTTTGCTGATGACTGATTATATAGTTACTCTGTTCTCTGCAGGTGGATCTTCATGATATTGCCAATTGCTCCTCCAATTGAATTGAAATATACAACACAGACATAAAAAAAAATGTACAACAGAGTGTTTGTTCTGAGTTCAGTGGTGAGAGTTGTATGGAGTTAATTACTGCAGTCCAATTATAGAGGGTCACCAGGAAGAAAAAACCAGCGGTTACCGCGGTAACGGAATGGAATAAACTAGTCGGTTTTCGGGTTTTGCAAATTCAGATTCAATTTTGAATTTGGTTGGTTTTAAGTAAATTCAAGCGAAATTCGTCCGGATTTTTCAAAATCGGTAACCGACGGTCACCTGTCCTTTTTTTTCTGGCGCGGCGGGATTTGATGCAGTACCGGCTTTTGGATCCTTGGTGCCACAACTATTTTAAGCCGTATGACATGCTGATTAATAGACTAATTGTCATGAGTTGGCTCGCCTAAGATAGATATGCAAGATTCTGGGGATGTTGACAACTAACACATCATTTACTTAGGTTGTGGGCATGTTGACAGCTAATCAGTAATCACATTTGAGTCTGGTTTACTTGTGCATATGATACTCACAGATAAGTAATATTTTCCCAAGATGTATTTTGAAAAGCATTTGGTTTTCTTAATTTAAATTGAAAAGGCACATATCAAAGAATATAGATCGGTTGATCATCTCAGATCCCACTGAAGGAAACTGAGAACTTGTTATGGTTATGGAAAATTGGGAATCATGATGGGCTTAAGTCATGCTAGGATAGGGTGGAGAGAGGCCAGGGGTGAGAGGATAATCTTTTTTCTGGGTGCGCATGCACTTATGCGTGTGTGACTGAGGATTGGTGTTTCATTCCTGAACAGACTACAGAAAACTTCACGCGCCCTTAATGTTGCCTAAACTTCATTTTTAGGATTTCCTAGGAAAGTTTATTTAGGCAAGGAACCTTTTTGTTAACACCTGAAAAGTTACCATTGAACGGAAATTATGCTTGGTTCTTGCCAGAACAAAAGGCATATGATCCTAGGGTACTCTTGAAACAGCTGATGGAGCCAATTTGATGTGTACAAAGTGTACAGACCAATTAGTATGTATGATTCTGGGTGCAACACTCGCATGACACAGCTGTTTTTAATCAAACTATTTATATTTGTTTCTTTTTTATGAGATTAGCAGCGAAGCAGAGGGATTTGAGCCTCAGCAAGATGGGTTGCTGTTGATTTTGTCCTCCATCTGCCTCTGGAATAGTCTCCCATCTTGTTGTAGAGGCATGTGGATG
Organism: Phyllostachys edulis; assembly: GCA_036346405.1. Lineage (NCBI taxonomy): Eukaryota > Viridiplantae > Streptophyta > Magnoliopsida > Poales > Poaceae > Phyllostachys > Phyllostachys edulis. The sequence goes on from JAYEVD010000921.1 coordinate 22,167, forward strand.
GTTTTTCATGAGGTCCTTTTCACCCTGCTTTAAGTTTTCTAATCTAATACAAGTGCATGTACATTTTATCTTTTAGTGACTTTCAGTTCATTTTTTGTTAGCAAAGTTTCATAAATTCCTTTATTTGAAACAAATAACAAATAAAAACATTTACTTACTTGTAAATCGACATAGAATAATTCTATTATGAACAAGGATTGAATTATTTGCAGATTGGGCCACTAGGGCATAGGGGTGAAAGCGGATCGAATACGGACGTATAATGACTCCGTCATATTTGTTTTCATATTTTTTTGGGATCGGATCTGAATACTCAGGATACGAATATGGATCTGAATAATATCGAATCTGAATCGAAAGCGAATACGATCATGAATATTTTTTGCAACATAAAAACCCTTAAATTATATGCTAGAAATTAACGAAAACATATAACTAGTTTATTTGATGCAAACATTCATGAGTTATTCATATTTTCAATAACCACAAATAATATTGGCACTAGCAAAATTGCATTAACTATTTCATCACAAACATAACACTTAGTTTACGTAGTTAGCTCATAAGTAACACTTAGTTTACCGTAGTTAGCTCATAAGTCATAACTCACAAAGTCACAAATCATCACACATTCACACTTAATTCATCACATACATATATAAAACTTAGTTCACACTAACATTGATCAATTTGGATGGTTAATCTATCACAAATAGTGTAACATCCCAAAGTATGTTACAAAAAATAAAATTATTATTTTATTGGATTTTACGAGATTTAAAGAGTTTTCTTTGTTAAAAATAATAATAAAACAAAATCAATTACTTAATTTCCTAGTTTTTAATGTCAAAAATAAAATTTATTGATTTTTTAGGATTTTATTGAATTTAAAGTGAAAAGGTAAATTTAATTCATTTCTTGAATTTTACGGATTCTAAAAGGGTTTTCCTATTTTTCAAAAATTAAAAATAATTTATGTGCAAAAATAAAATCAACTTTAAGTTGGAATTAATTTTATTACGTTCAAAATAATTCAAGGAATTTCTGTGATTTTTCTAGAATTTTTTAACTCTATTTGCTATTTTCTAAAAGGCTATTTGATTTGTTGCATTTTAAAATTCAAAAATCAATTAAAATCTCCTTTTTCTCTTTTGGGCGAAATACGGACATTGTTTTATCCAGATTATCCGTATCCATTGGATAGCATGCCTCAAGTATTAGTTTCGTTTAGACAAAAAAAAAAGCGAATTCATTTCGATCAAGAAAATTATCAGAAAAATTCGATCGAGATAATCCGAATCCATTTCCATCCGGATCGATTCGGAAACTATTCGATCTGTTTTCACCGTACTAGAGGCGATCTTTGTGCTTGTGGTATCACTTTCATTTGGATATGATCGTGCTATTTAAATATAGAAAAGCCTACCTAAGGTCATCTGTTAGTGTTGTTATGAATATTATGTGTATTGAAGAGGTCTAATGAGCAATATATATAGGGTGTATAAGAGGTGCGTACCATATATAGATAAGGCAATATAAAAGATAGATAAGAAAATATAAAAGAGTTTCTATTCTAATACCTTACTCTAACACCCCTTCAAATGCAAGGCATATGCAATAGCATTGCATTTGGAAAAAGTTGATACTAAACTATAGAGAATCCAAAATCCGAGTCTTGATAATGTAAGTAAGTAGCATGCAGCTCTTGGAAAATATGTCGAGTATCAAAAGATCTCCTCCTATACGGTGTCGTGCAGCGACTCATAAAGCACAAGGTCGAGAGGCTAATAAAGTAGTGACAAGCGGGAGCAAAATCGATTATGGTAACACAACTAGGAAGATGAAGAAACCAACAAAAATAGAAAGTTGTCAAATCAAGCGAAGAGGAATAGTTAGAAGCATGGCGTGTGATCGAAGCACAAGGGCGGCGGTCGCGAAAAAGCGTGTGACCTTAGAAGCTCGGCGGTGGCTACGAGAAGCGATAGCATCATAACGACTTCTCGATCTGCAGCGGCTCGGAGAGAGGAGGCGAGCAATTCTTTGCTACCATGCATAAGGTAATTCCTATGTTTCTATGGTGACAATAAATTTATGGACTCGTGTTACTTAGGCGAACTCAAAGATAGAGTAATCTGAGACTTAATTTGGGCCAACAAAAAAAAGACATAAAGAAAGAAAAGACTCAAATGATAGCTACCGGCACATACTAGCTTGACCAAGCCATCCCAATCGGTGAGCATGCTTCCAATGCAAGCGCAGCCGAACTACCAATGGGCGCGCTTGGTTGCAAGCACAATCGAACCATCCCATAGCCATCCCAATAATCGTGCGGCACACTAGCGAGCCATCCCAACAATCGGGCCGACATCAAGATGAAGTTGTAGTCGATGGAGCACACCATGGAATCGAGTAACACCTTCTAAAGCTCCTTCCCGAGAAAAATCCGGATGAGCCGTGTAAGCAACAAGCCATCCGGGCAAACCGACAAACAAGCGGTACCAAGACCGGCTCTACCCAAGTCAATTAAGTCTTGTTGAGAAAGAGTTTGCTTCATGTCAACAACCGCTCCTTAACCAGCGGCATGTACAATGACACTCTCTAGGGTCTTACGGCACTACCACGGCTCGTGCATCAGCGGCGTGATCCGATCCCATTGGGTTCTCTCCCATTTGTTGCAACCCATGCCTTTGCATGTCTTGTAATGCCTACTTATAGGCCGTGTACACTCAATATCACGGTTTGTGTGTGCCTAACTTGCATGGTATCGAGCGACTCGATCTCTTTCCCTCTCCCTGCCATGCGTCCCCTCTCGTAGCACACCATGGCGACACACGCTTGTATGGCGTCAGCCACCATGGAGGCTCTAAGCCACGCCACCTCTGGCTCGTCCTCCTCTTCTGTGAGCCCAGCAATCTCACCCTCCTCCTCCTCCTCCTCCTCCTCCCACCTCACTGCCCTGCACGCCGCCAACATCAAGGTACTCGTCCCATACCTCCTGGACGCTCAGGCACACAACTACACTAAGTGGCGCAATCTCATGATGATCGTCGTCGGCAAGTTCACTCTTGAACATCATGTCGACGGCAGCGATCCTCTCCTCACGGCCGTGATTGGGTAAAGGAGGATATGTGCGTTCTTGGATGGATCTATGCTACCATCTCAGGAACTCCTTGATATGGTCATGGTGACCATGACCTGACATCTGGCGCTTGGAGCAAGGTGGAGAACATCTTCGCGACAACAAGATGAGTCGCGCCGTTCATCTTGAGGCGGAGTTCGGGCGTTCACGCAAGGTGACCTCTCCGTCACCGCCCTCGCCTGGTGAAGACCATGGCGAGCGCCTTGGTGATTGCGATCGGCCCTCTCTAAAGCGAGCTCTGGTTCTTGACTCATCCGTGGGTTAAGTCCGAAGTTTGGCACACTCCGGACCATCCTTCCTATCTGAGAACCCTTCCCTACCTTCATGCAAGCCAGCGGATACATCTTTGCTCGAGACGATCACAAGGCGTTGTGGCCCGTGAGGCCGCCATTAACTGCGCTTGTGGCTGCCGGTGTCCTTCTTGAAGCAAGACAGCGGCGTCGCCCGATGGCGCGCACCGGCGCGCTGGTCGACACTCAACAACGGCGGATCTGGAGGATCCGGTGGCCATGGCGGCTCCTACAACAACGACCGCGAAACAAAGAAGCGCGCGGTGGTCGCATGATGGTGCGTGGCGGCGGCGGACATCACGGTGGCCGTGGCGGACCCGTGCAATGGGTTCCGTCTATAGTCCTTGGCCGTGGACCGGCGCCGCCGGCCGAACCTTCTCGGTCCTCGGCCATCTAGTCGGCGGCGAGCCTACCTATCTTGATGCCGTGTCGCCCATCACGCCATGGCTCGGTCCAAGCACCCTCCTCGACACCTCGGCCTCGCCCACGCGCTACAAGCTGTTTCTTTGCACCAACCTGGCAATGAGTGGTTCCTTGACACCGGCGCGACGTCGCACATGACAGGACACTCTGGTAACATTTCTCAGTACCGTTCTTTATCTCCGCAGTATTCATCTCATGTCATTGTAGGCAATGGATCAACAATTCCCATCTCTGCTTGGTTCTTCCACCCTAGGAACACCTTCTTCTTCCTTTCTTCTTAAAAATATTCTCCATACCCCCAACTTAGTCAAGAACCTCATCTCTGTTACTTAAATTTACTCTTGATAACTCATGTTCTATCGAATTTGATCCACTTGGTTTTTCCTTGAAGGATCTTCACACCAAAAAGAAATCATGAGGTCCAATAGGCTGCGGCGATCTATACCCATTCTTCGGTGGCAAGACTATCACGATTCGACTTTTCTATCTACTACTTCACCTTGATCGATGTATGGCACCAGCTTAGACACCGGCGCCACACCATGTCCCATTTACTTTCTTCTCGCAATTTTCCTTGTAATAAACAGTCTCATAATTTCTCTACTTGTGAGGCATGTCAGCTCGGCAAGCATGTCCGACTACCTTTTGTCTCTTCTAGTTCTTTTACTTATTTTCCCTTCGGCTCATCCTTTGTGATCGTGGACTTCCCTGTCGTTAGTCCTTCAGGCTACAACTATTATCTCATAATAATTGATGATTTCTCCAATTATTTCTGGACCTTCCCTTTAAGAAAAAAATCTGAAACTTTCTCTACTCTTAAGAATTTTTACTACTTGATTCGTAACCAATTCCACACCTCCATTCAATCCATTCAATGTGACAATGGCAAAGAATTTGACAACAATACCACTCGTCACTTCCTTTCTTCCAATGGTATAACCTTTCGTCTCTCTTGCCCTTATACCTCCTCCCGAATGGCAAAGCCGAAGCGGATTCGATCCATCAACGATATCTTAAGAACTCTCTTATTTCACGCTCACATGCCCTTCACCTTACGGGTGAGGCTTTAACCACTACCACATATCTTCACAATCGTCAGACCAAACCTCTGCATTTTCTTACACCCTCTGAGGCCCTCTATCGGCAACCACCTCTCTACGATCATCTTCGGGTCGTCGGTTGTTTGTGCTTCCCAAACCTTGCCGCCACCATCCCACACAAGCTAGCCCCTCGGTCCACTCCTTGTGTCTTTTTGGGTTACCCACAAGAACACAAGGGATGCATTGTTTCAATCTTCGCTGCATAAAATCATCATCTCTCGCCATGTGACGTTTGATGAGTCCATCTTCCCTTTCTCCACATACCAACCCCCCTCTACTTCTCCCTGTTCCACCGCTGCCATCACACCTCCAGCTGATTCTGCTCTGGAGCTCTACCCTATCCTTTGTAGTTCGTCCAGACAAACCCCAAATCAATCGCTCGCTCCACATCCACCGATCGGCCCAGTCTCGCCCCTGCCATTCGGCCACACCACATGGTGTCCACGCCCGAACCAGCAGCGCTCACACATTGCTACAACTTCCATCTCTCCACGCTCAACAGCTCAGCCTCCATCCCCAGTTCCCCTCTGCACGCCTGAGCCATTTCTGCCACCAGCACATCCCTCCGTGAACCCACCTCTCAACCAACACCACATGCAGGACTAGAAATCTGGTATTATTGTGCCTCATAAAACATTCAATTTAAGCTGTTTCAACTCCCATTTCCCTATTCCATCATCTTACAAATCGCTTTCTGAGGATCCTAATTGGTACAACGCCATGTTAGATGAGTATCATGCTTTGATAACGAACAACACTTGGAGTCTTGTACCATGTCTGCAGTGTGAATGTTGTCACGGGAAGTGGCTCTTCGTCACAAATACAATCCGGATGGCACTCTAGCCGCTACAAAGCAAGGTGGGTGGTGCGGCGGTTTCACCCAACAAGCGGTGTGGATTATGATGAGACCTTCACCCGTGGTCAAACCGGCCACAATCCGCGTGGTGTTAAGTATCGCGACCTCCAACTGTTGGCCCATTCACCAATTAGATGTCAAAAATTCGTTCCTCCATGGTAATCTCTCCGAAACCGTCTATGCTCAACAACCCCTTGGTTTTGTTGATCTGTCGCGATCTTCTTTTGTTTGCCTTCTAAACAAATCTTTATGCAGTTTAAAACAAGCGCCTCGCACTTGGTTTATCCGTTTCACCAGCTTCCTCCATTCTCTTGGTTTTATTGCCTCCAAATCCGATTCCTCTCTGTTTGTTTACCACAAGGGATCTTCCACAGCATACCTCTTACTCTATGTAGATGACATAATCCTCCTGACAAACAATACATCACTTACATCCTCCATCATTTCCTCTCTTGACATGAATTTGCCATGACCGATCTCGGTCCTCTTCGCCATTTCCTTGGGATTCATGCTCCATAACCAATCTGGTCTATTCCTTTCCACGAAGCAGTATGCTATTGATCTCCTTAAGCGTGCACACATGAGTGGCGCAACCCCTGCACTACTCTGTAGACACCAAATCAAGCTTTCGACTTCATTTGGACCACATTTCTAACCCAACTTTCTACATGACCTTGCGAAGGGCTACAATACCTCACCCTCACAGTAGGACATTTCCTTTCTTTGTCTGACAAGCTTGCTTATTTATGCATGATCCCTTGAACCACACTTGCATCTCGTCAAGCGCATATTACGATACATTCATGATGCTGTTGGACTATGGATTTATGACTCTTAGATCGATCAACCAATCTAAATCGCCTATTCGGATCAGATTGAAATTTGTTGCCGGATCTACGAAAATCCACATCGGGTTATTGTGTATACCTCGGTGATAACCTTGTTGCTTGGTCCTCCAAGCGTCAAGCAAGCATCTCCACAGTCGATCGCGGGCGGAATACCGAGGTGTGGCTAATGCGGTAGCGAAGCATCAGCTCTGACGGCTTCTTCTTGAGCTCGATCGGCCACGGACAAAGCTACTATCATCTATTGCGATAATGTGAGTGCCATGTACTTATCACGCAATCGATGCAACATCGAAGAACCAAACATGTGGAAATAGATCTTCACTTCGTTGGGACAAGGTCTCACTTGGTGAAGTTAAAGTCTTGCATGTTCCTTCCAGTTCTCAATTTCTTGATGTGTTCACCAAAGGATTGCATTGTCATCGTTCTTGAGTTAGGGAAGCGATCGAACATCTTGCAAATGCATGTTCGGCGAGGGGGCATCAACAACCACTCCTTAACCAACGGCATGTACAATGACACTCTCAGGGTCTTCGGCACTACTACGGCTCGTGCATCAGCGGCGTGATCCGATCCCATTGGGTTCTCTCCCATCTGTTGCAACCCATACCTTTGCATGTCTTGTAATGCCTACTTATAGGCCGTGTACACTCAATATCGGTTTGTGTTGCCTAACTTGCGCCATGGCTTTGTAACAACATCTACTCGACTAGTGGCTCGGGCGGCGAAGGTGGGCGGGGCAAATAAGAAGATCGGCGACATAATTGCTCCTTCCTTGCATAGCCGCGGCGGCCGTAGGAGGAGAGGCGACCGCCCGACACGGCGACCTCCAAGCGGCGACCTCGAAGCGAAGGAGGAAGATATCTCGAGCGAAGCGAGAGGAAGCGTCTCTAGGCAGCGTAAGCTCAAAGGCGAGAATGTGGAAGATCCGTGACGGAAGATGCGATGTGGCGAATCCGGTCGATCCGGGGCCCTCGGTAGCGGCAATGGCGGTTGGCGGTCGGCGGCGGCGCACCGAGCACACATCCACTTGGACTCGTCGGCGATGGCGGCGAAGCGCGAACAAGGTCCAGCGAAGTCAAGCGAAGCTGCTCAGAGTAACTAGAAGGAGGCCACCGGGAGCAAAGATCGGTCCTCCCAAGCGCGGTAGCGTGGCGGAAAGACGGCGGAGGCTAGCGGCGGTGGCGGCTATAGTAATCTCTAACCCTAACCTTTGCTTTAATACCATGTTATGAATATTATATGTATTGAAGAGTCCCAATGAACAATATATATAGGGTGTACAAGGGGTATACCATATACAGATAAGGCAATACAAAAGTCGGACAAGAAACTATAAAAAGTTCATATTTTAATACCTTACTCTAACAAGTGTTACCATGAAACACGAGTGTGCTTTATAACTTTTTGGAGCATTTACATAACCTATTAGCTTGAAATATGAGAATATTATCAAATTTTAGCCTATTGATGACTAGACAATGTTCGTTTGTTGGGTATACTTAATTTCGGTTGTCTAATCCAGTCTATGGTGGCTTTAGACTAAATATAATGATTTGTTTCAATTGCGTTAGGGAAATGTGGTGGACATCTACTCTCGATCCCCTTTATGCTATACTGAGTGTAGGTCATAGGAAAATATTTGGGAGTATTTTACATTTGCATCTTAAAAAATATTTTACCTCTTTTCTGTAACTACTCTCCTTTTTTGTCCAACATATTTTTTTATTCCTTTGCAACTTTTGTTTCCCTAGTGTTCTTCCTGTGCTCTATTATGTACTATCATGCATTTATCTTTTCCTTTTTTGAGTTGGTTAATGGTTTAGTTTTCGATTTATTATCTATATAAATAACAAGAGCTTCTTGATCATATCTTTGAGAACAAATTGTTTGGTTTGTTGGTGTCTTGCCTCCAAACTTCCAAATAGCCTCAACGATACTGCTTGGTTTTGGTTCGAATACAATTCTTACGCTTGTCGCTAGTATGGTGTTGTCTTGGTTATTTCAATTTATCAATGCTTGCCATCTCTGCTTTGTTGTAATAGGAGTTTAGCTTTCTTGCTTATCTGATTCGAAGTTAACTGGTATTGTGCTTGGGAAGTGATCACAAAAAGAATCATGTCATCTCAGACCATGCTTGTTTAGTGGATATAACTGTTGTGAGGTTTTCGAAATCTTTGGGTGGTTTTCAATCAGCTGGTTACACTACTATAGAAAAGGTCTTCACAGACGGTTCAAAAATATTCTCATAGATGATTTTGTTAGTTATGCGAGTTTATGGGTCAATAACGACATGAGGTCATCACGGATGTTTTTGAACCGTGCGTGATCTGAACTATCCTGAGCGGTTATTAACTCAAAGCTATGCGTGATAGTCAACTATCCTGAGCGGTTTGTAGATTAAATCGTCTATGATAGGTGATGTATCATAAATTGTATGTCCTAAGGAACCGTCTGTGATATTCTTTTGTATTACTAAATCTATTTATGTTTATTGGCTAGCATCAAAAAATGCTAGCCATGCCATCTGAAACAAGTTGAAACATAACAAGTACATGTATACATCCAATTCACATTCATTTTAGAAACAAGTACATCCAATTCACATTCATTTGAGAAACAAGCACATGATCCAATTCACATTCATTTTGAAATAAGCACATCCAATTCACAAATTAATTAACTAAAATTAACCATCCATGTACATTTATACACATGTACCATTAAGTTCAATCTTATCCCAATCAAGTTCAATCTACATTGTGGAACTTCCCATACGGATTTATGATCTCACGATTCAAGAATGCCACAAATTGTTCTCGAATGTTTATGAGTTGACCTGTTCCAGCGAGTTATATCGATGCTCGCAACCTATCGCTAGAAAGATTAAATTCGTACATATATAAATTGACAAGTATGAAATAATTATTGCAAGATTAACAAACACGAGGATCATTGGTCATCATGAGCCGATGAGTAGTTCCATGTTGTGGTAAACATAGTATCCACAGATGTTGCGGTAGAACGGCATTGCGGTGGCACTAAAAATAGAATTGGTTAGTTAGAGGCGTTACTACGAAGTGTTATATATGATTAATATGTAGTAGCGAATCACAGGGAATCTAGGTATATTATCTGTTTCGTTTTGGTATAATTACAATTAGAATCGATAGAATCTACAGGTATATCACCATGGTCATTAAACCTAAGTTAGTGTAGCCAAGATGATTCTATATGAGTTCCTACAAGCCCTATCAAACTATATCTTAGCACCAAACACACTAGAACAAGATGGAACCAAGAATCACCAAGAACATATCAAGCAAGCCGGAGAATCAAACAAGAACACAAATAAGACATGGTGAATCATGTTGGATCTTCTATTACCACTTGGAGAGGAAGGATTACATCCACTCCACCTAGTGGACAAAATCCTAAGGGCAACACTTAGCTCTCTCAACCAAAACCTAATTTCTCTCTTGGAGGTTAAAGTGTGAAACCTAATTTTCTCTCTCTAATGCCCCTTATATAGTGGAGGCTCACAAGAAACCCTAACACAGGTTACAAAGTGGATTACATCCACTACACACACCATGGGAATTTGTTAACCCATTACATAATTGGGTTTTTAACTCATGCGCTTTTCAAAGCGTTGTTCTTCTCCTTTAGCTCCAATACCAAGAAATCAACATGCCTTGTCCTCCATGAAGTCTCTTTTATCTAGTCCACTTAGGCAATCGTCGTGGTTTTGCAAACCGCCCCTTTTTTTGGTTTGGGGGCAAATGACCATAGTGCCCCTCCACCGCCATTTCTCAGTTCCTTCTCCTCGAAGCATCTGTAGGATCAAGGATAACCAACTAGAGGGGGGGTGAATACGAAGTTTTAAAACTTTTTGACTAATTAACAAATTAAGTCAATTATGAACTAAGTCTTAAACTAGATACAATTCTAGCTAAGCAATTCTACACAAAATAATTACTAGAATTATAAATGCGAAAATAATAAAATAAGAAATAACCACAATTGAGACAATGGAGTTTTTCCGTGGTATCGAAGACTTGCGGTCTTCACTAGTCCACGTTGAGGAAGCTTGAACTAATCAAATCGCCTCCACAAATTAAGCCTTCCTCGATCACTAGTGGTTGTTCTTCCTTCGCTCCAGAGATGGTGAACAACGAACCACTCACAATTGGCACCGGGCCTCTTCACAATATTCTTGAAGAGATCACCGTACTAACTCCGCCAAGCCGTCTAGGTGTTTGGCAAACACCAAGAGTAATGAATCACGATCTTAAGCAGCGGCAAACAAGTGCAATGGATCAATCTAGAATGAATGCACTTGAATTTTGGCTCAACTACCTCACAATGAAAGCACACGTGTATTGGAGGTATAGAGAGGATGCTCAAGGCTCAAAGAATGTTAAATGAGGTCTAGCACACTATCCTTGAGCGGTGGAGGTATTTATACCCCCCTCCACACAAATCGACCATTGGGGTGAAACCCCAACTTTTAAGCAAAATCACGTATCTTGCCATGTAATGGCGGTACTCTGCACCTCACCTAGCTGCTCGAGCAGCTATACTTGATGGCATTAAGCTGCTCGACATAGCCGTTGAAAAATTCAGTGCAGTACTACGCCAACCTTCATCTTGATGATTCGCGGGCCAATCATACAAAAAAATCTGGCGGTACTACGCTTTTCCTATATTAAAGGTCACTCTCTAGAAAATCGTACCACTTGATTTTTCGGTAACAGAATGCAGTAGTTCTCTTGAACAAATCACGGTCGATGGCGGAGCCACACATAAGCTAATGGGGTCAATTGACCCCACGACTTTTCAAACGACCTTATACTTATAAAAATTTCCATGAAGTCCATAGCATTTAAGAGAATTGACCCCACAAAGATTGAAAAACTTCATATTTGACCCCACAAACTTCAAATCCTAGCTTCGCCCTTGAATGCGGTCATCTGCGGTCTTGATAGTACCTTGAGAAACTCGAACTACTGCGCTTTGGGTGAGCCACCAAACCAAAATGGTGTCACTCTAGAATTTACGTACCACCAACTATTTTTCAGTAAAACCGGGTTGTGGTAGTACCGCACCACCATCCGTATCTGCATTGGCGGTAATCTTCTTGACTTAACGTCGGTACTACCGATTATCCTGACAAAGCAAAGTTGGCTTTCAAATTAAATTCTAAGTGCATGCATGATCCTATATTGATCCAAATGGCACAAGAATATGCTATCAAGCTACTAGTCATGATCCTCTTAATAGTACGACATTTAACCTAAAATCCAGTCTTTCATCCTTTTCTCCTAAGACCGGTAAACATAAAAAGGATCCTAGACTACTTGTACCTTGTCTTTGAACCATATTGATCCTCATGTTGTCTTTTAACATGCATCTCCAACTTGTCATTTTCACTGTTGGGACTTAACCTTGTAAATACTCAATAAACATGTTAATCCCATATTCACATATTGTTATTAATTACCAAAATAATTTTTAGGGACCTAGATGCTTTTAATCTCCCCCCTTTTGGTAATTGATGATAACCTAATCATTATGTGAGAAAGATTGTTTTGAATATACTTCTTGTTGTGAAATGAGTTGTATATTCTTTTGACGACTTAACAAAAATAATTCTTGCAATGAGCTCAAGAGAGTTTTTAGAATTACTTTCTTGTTAAAGTCATTACAAAGAAAGTCCCCCCTAAACATGTGCGTATAAATGATAGGATATTTTTGCAAGCACATATAGAGTTTTTGAAAATTTTGGCGGAGTCTCTTCTGCTTGATTTAACTTGAGGGAATATGCAATAAATTAAAAAAGGACCAAGATAAAGATTGCAATTCATTAGAATATCGTAATCATAATATTAAACACCAAGTTCAACAAGATATCAATAAGTATAAAACCATAACCTTTGTTTAAACTATTACAAACACATAAGTAATAAAACATAACAAGTTCAAACTATTACAAGCACACAACAAGTTCCACATAGAGTATATAATATAATAGACATTTCTCCCCTTGATTTTTGCCCTTGTTCTTCTAACTTCCTTTGATCTTTCTCCTTTTCCTTCTAGCTTCTCCTCCTTTGGCATCAAAGTACCAAAAACAAAACATCATACAATTTGGATCACGAGGGGAAGAGGAACTAGAGAAGTTGAGGCCCTTGGAGGAGTGTTAGGGTGTGACGACTAAAGCGCTAAGGAGTAGTCAAGATGTGCTCAAAGAAGACACACTCTTAGGCAGGCGACCAACCTATTTTGGGTCTCACTTTGAAATTCAAGTGAGCATTTCTCATCTCTTCTTGAGTACTCTTAATCTCTTGTTTATTATTGAGAATCTCTGCTAAGAATTCTTCACCTCCATGATAGTGAATAAAAGTGAGTAAAAATACTTATCCTTCTCTGAGAGCATCCTCTTGAGCGGACTTCCTGGAGCATCATCCTTTGCCCCTTCTTTGGCCGAGCACGAACATTAGGAGGAGAGGAGGGCCATCTATTGGCTTGTATGCCTTATGGGGAGAACCCAAACCTCCATGATATTCAATCTTCTTGAGAATTAAGGCTATGATGTAAGGAGCATAATAAATTCTCTTGACTCTATCATTCTTGGAAGAAGCAATTCCCCTGATGATGACATCCACCACATCAAACTTTCTTCCATTCATAATATTATCAATTATATTCCATGCATGTCCTCTCATAGCATCAAAATTTCCACTAGTGGGAAGAATAGTGTGATTAATGATTACATTAATCAAACTAGGAATAGGTTTAAGACCATTTATCTTCCACAGGTGTACGATATTACGATCATAAAAGTGCTGTCTGGCGGGAGCTAGCGAGCGGGCTGTCATAGATCTTCTAATACTTACTGGATTCTGTCCTCAGGACACGCTCAAATTCTTGCTTATTGCTGTCCACATATCTAGTCACTGTCATCCATGACAGTTTGGTGAAATCTGAAGAAACATACAAGGTGGCATAGAATTGCGGATAATCTCCTCATCGTGAGTCGTTCACGAGAGCTACGATATTATGAATCTGACTTCTTGAAAAAAGCTGATATGTTCCATCATATTTTCTCAAGGAGTTAATGTCGTCCACTTTATCCACTTATGACATGCAAAGCTGCTGTGAGAGCCATCTGTTGCTCATAGACATGTTCTGAAACTTAGTGTGGAACTTTGGATTTATGGAATTTGCGGGGTGCACAAAGTGATTATTGTGACACATTATAAGCGTAATCATCGAGAGATTGTCCTTAAGTTGATCTGTGGCTCTTGATTCTCCCATCTCTTCATCAGATCCTTCTTGCAGCCAGTTTCTATGTAACTTCCCTAAATTCTATTTGTGAAATTAATAAAAGTAAAATTAATTACTATGTGCTAATTGGGCCTCTTAGCCAAGAGTGATGTAATTAAATCCTAATTGGAGCCTAATCCATTTTGGAGTCGAACCAAAATGGGTTTTAGTCTAAATCCTAGTCTAACTAATAACCTGTTAATTCTTATCTGGTTTTTCCTCCATAGAACCCTAGCCCTATCTCCCTTCACGCCTGCCTCTGCCCTAGCCGCCAGCGAATCTGGTCTTCAGCCGCCCTTCGTCGCTCGCGCCAGCCATCGCATATCCGTGCGCCGTCGTCACGTGATGCGCGTGTTCGCCAACGCCTGGGAGCCGCTCAGCCAGCGCGTCACCGCTTGCGTCTGCCCGCCAGCGCTTGCGCTGCTAGCGCTGCCCTGCCCACTTCGGCGCCTGCCTGTGCCGCTGTGCGCGTGAAGCGTAGCCGCCACCTGCCGAGTGCCCACCTGCCCTGCGCCTGATGCTGCGTGGCCGCGTGACTGCACTGCTGCCGTTGCTTGCACTCCCGCATGCTAGTTCTTGCATTCTTGTTCTTTTGCTGCTTGTTTCGCTAGCACTGCATGCCTGGGTGCTGTGCTGCTAGATGCTTGCATGTGCTACTAGTTTTTATCTTGTTATTTTGCATTGGTTCATCACGTTTGCAACAGTGATAGAGAGAGAGAGCAAGGAGAGAGAAATTGTTGCATGCTTGAGTGTGTTGTGATGGCATGATGGATTCTATGTGCTAAAAAAGTGTGCTGCTGCTGGATGATGCTACGGCAAGGACAAATGAGGCAGAAGGAAGTCCAGGGAGCAAGAAATAAGAGGGAAGAATTCCACAGGATTTCGTGTTTTGGCTCCCTGATCTCCAGGGTAATGACCAGGCTCTCCCCTCTGGTTTTCTATTTAATTAGGGATTAAAGAATCGAGATTAGAGAGGATAGTAGCAATTTCTAGTCAAGCGAACGATTAATAAATCGGTTTAGTTTGTTGTACTGTTGTACAATTATTTCGAGTACCGTAGAAGCGTAATTTGAGGATGTCTTCTACTAGATAATTGTATATAATTTTGGTAGCTTTCTGTAGAATATTTAATCATGTCGATCGGATGATTAAATTTCGAGTTATGAATTTTGGAAGTCTGCTGTCCAGAAGATGACAGATTTGTGTTCAGGTAAAGAAACGGGGTAGAAAATGGTAGAATAAGAGTTTTATCATAACTAGAAAAATATAGGTTATTTCGTGAGGATTCCAGAAAATCTTGGTTGGATGAATTTGGAGTTTTGATGAATAAGATAGAGCCATTTTACTACTGGGACAGCGTGTAGTACGTCCGGTAGATTTGGGTAAATTTGGTCAGTTTGGTGTAAATATGCGAGGTCGATTAGTGTGACATGTTGGTGCTGTGATGATGTGATTTTGATGATGTTTTTGAGTGCGTATTATTACTTTCTTGTTCAGGGACTGTGGCCTCATGCACCGTGCCATAATTTCGTCATCCGGCTTTGGAACTAAGAGGCAAGTACATGGTAGAGTGATGAACAACGGATTGTTCGCCACTGTCATTGATATTACTTATCATGATATTTGTTATGCTTTCATTAAGCTTATTCTTATGCATGATATTGATGATATTGAGTGAATGAGATTATGAAATTGAGTTGATGAGATTTGAGTTATGTTGATGAATAATTAAAGATGTTGCATCATTTACATTCATCATGACGGAGTTACCGAGCAGTCGGTGAAAGTCATGTAACTATTCGGTGGGGTCGGTGAGAAAGATACATGACTAGTCGCGATGCTCTAGATAAAATTCTACTTGGTGGGAACTTCACGGGAGTAAAGGATAGAGTGTGTCATCGACGGGTGAACACTCCGCTATCTGGTATCGGTGATGAGATGCATATGAGTATGAGCATGATGGTGCATTACATATATGAGTGAATTGTTAAATTGTGCAACGTTACTTATATAGAATATGGCTTGTTTAATTGAGTATAAGAATGGCATTAAACAAATAAATGATGATGATAACCTTGGTTATGGTTGATAAACTATTGTTTATAGCTTTATTATGTATTTGCTGAGTCTTGGACTCATTCTTGCTCCATTGTTGTTTGATGGTGTTGAATAACCTTAGATGATAGGTTAGAGTTGAATATTCATTCAACAGACCTTATTCGATTGGTTTTGCGTTGTTCTTGAATTATTATCTTGCTATGCTTCCTAGAGATTAATTATTTGCGATTGTTATTTCATTATACTTGTTTTCATGTGACCCGTGGATGGGTTTTATCGTTGAGATGCTTGCTGTAATTTATTATAAATTGATATTAAAATTGATAGTTAGTGTACTTAGTGGCATTCTAGGCTCCGTATTGGGCCAGGGTGTTACATTCTACCTCAGTTTCTGACTCTGACTCTGACTCAGCTTGAGATGACCTCTCCTCACTTTCAAAATCACTGGCTGCAAGCCCTTTGCCTTTGTCATGAATATCCTTTCGGCGAACCTCTGGATTTCCTTGAACAGGGGTTGCAGGAGGCTGAGAAGAAGAATTAACATCTTGGAGGACCAACGGACTTTCGGTGATGATTCTTGTCCTCGGCATCTTCAAGCGAGAGGATAGGTTACAAAACAAGAGATCAAATAAACTAGGTTTAATTTTGAATGGAATGAACTTCTTTGTTTTATCGATAAAATCGGTAATCTTGCCGTTCAAAAATTTGGTAATCTTAGGTGCGAAATCTGCATTTGTTCTTGGTCGATGCGACCGCATCATGATAGTTCACGCTCAAAGAGCGGTAGTATTGTTTTCACTGAATAGGTTCTAGGGCACGATTTTGATTGAGTTTTTCGATGTTTCTCATGGAGTGAATCCATGTAATAGATGTGCAAGCATCATGAGACATCAATTTTGTTAATTTGACCAAAAAGAACTATCGGGACCCCGGGTATGCAACCCTAGGACCCTCTGTGTATTCTGAACTAGTCCCATGATCAGTAGCTAGCTCACACAGTTGCAACATTGGTGTAATCATAACCACACAACCAAACAAAGGATGAAGCAGACAAATTAATAATATTAAGCAAAAGAGACCTTATGGTCAAGTCTTACAACGGTTGCCACGCGAGAACTAGAGAAGCGAGTAAACTTGCGCGGAGAACAAAACATCTGGTGGAGGTCACCCAATATGCCCACCGACAATCGAGTGAAGGATGCGACCTAATTCGCATAGTCTTCAAAAGTCTTCCTCGTAGAACTCGTTGCTTCGAGGTTCTTCTTGGTGGTGATTAACCATGGGCATAAGCCGTGAGTACTTTTGAATGTACTCGACAAATCATGAAGAAATGTATGCAAGTAATATTCATGCAATGTTTGACAAGGATAGCTTTATGGCTATTTTGCGAAAGTAATATTTGACACTAAATCTGATAAGTAGATTGCAAAGCACAATTTAAAAGATTAATACATAAGTAATCAATTTTCTTTGAAACAACTAGTGAACACCTGTTCACTTTCCAACGATAACCATCTCGAGCACTACTACAAAAGGCTATCTTGGGCGCCTCATCACAGACGGTTGGCCAAAGCCGTCGGTATTACATTCAATCACGAGCGGTTTTGGTTTAGAGATATACGTACTCTTGCATTCGCTAAAAACCATCGTGAAGAGGCAATATCACAGAGCGGTTCATGTTGAAGACCGTGCGTGAAGTATCCGAGCGGTTCTTGTTGAAGCCGTCGTGATATTATCGATATCCTGAGCGGTTTTAAAACACAACCGTCGTGAAGTATCCCGAGCGGTTATGAACAAAACCGTCGTGATATTATTTAGTATCACGAGCGGTTCTTAAAATAGCGTCTGTGATAATATCGCTCGGCGTGAGTTTCTTCATCGCCGTCGTCATTCGTTGCCAATCGCCCGGCTTCGATCGTCTCTTCATCGCATCGATCGCTTCGGCTCCCCGTCGTCTCTTAAATCTCACGCTCGAATTTATTCCTTGTTTTATAAAAGGATCATCCGCCATCCAAGATGATCATCCCCACATACTTATAAAAAAAGAAATGGCTGCCTCTTCCTTGTCGCCCGGGCGATGGCCTTCTGGCCGCCTTTGTCGAGCACCTCTCTCGGTGTCGTTGAGCCGTCTTTGCGGAAGAACAACTGTTTGATCAACGGTGTCTTCACTCCTCTGCCCAGTGAAATTTGCGGAAGCGGTGGCGGCCACCTTCCGCCGTCTTGACATCCTCCTCCGCCGTGTCTTAGGGTGATCTCCCACTTCGGCGAGTTTACGCGTCATCGACATAGTCCTCCAAAGCGGCGTTGCCGTCTCGGGGCTTCCGTCACTTGGGTAATGAAATCGGGCGGCAAAGTCGACGGTAGAGACCCTCAAGCAAGGAAGAGCCTATGGGCTCAATTCTTCTTAGTTCAACGATCTGAGGTCTTGGGAGACACTTTCGAGCAAGCGCGTCAGCGGGTGGGCGCATTTAGAGCCGTTCGTGATGATCGAGAACCGTCCGATCCGACACCGTCGCCCAAGAAATATTGCACATGGAATAGCGACCTACCTTCGCCACTAGAAAAACCTTGTTTAATTATAGGTTTCTGCTTTTTTAATATAAACATGTAATTTCTTCATGTCATGTAATTGTATATATATACTTGAGAAAAAACCATTTCACAGACAGTTCCATTATGGAACCGTCTGTGATATGTCCCATATCACAGACGGCTCTATTATGGAACCGTCTGTGATAATTATCACTGACGGTTCCATAATAGAACCGTCTCTGATAAGTCTCTTTATAAGTAGGAGCTAGCCCGCTTGCCGCTAGGGTTTGCGCTCTAACAAATCACTCCCGGTGACCTTACTCTCGTCCGTTCCTCCCGTCGGCTGGCGCGCCATTCTTCCGTCGCCGGCGGTTGTAGCCTCTGGTGACCTTTGCAAAAGACACTCGTGCGATAAGAGTGTCTTTTGCGGCGTCACCGTTAATACTCTAACTTCTGATGACGTCAAACTCGTCACTCCCGGCTCTGCTAGGGTTTGCGCCCGCCCTAACTCCGTTCCCTCCCACCTCGGCCTTGCCGCTAAACCTCGTCGCCGTCGCCGTCCAGACCCTTCTGCGCCCGCTAGAGCTCTGGCCAGACTTTGCTTTCCCTATCCTCCTCTATTCTCCTCTAGATCTGTTAGCTTAATATCTTTTGTTGAGTTTGATTTTTATGCATGAGCCTTAAGTTGTGTCTGATGTTTGTGTGATTTATGCAAGGTAAAGGAAATAGATGAGGTTGTCTTTGGTGGTGGGAATCGCCACCAGTGGTTCTTGTTGTACTAAGGTCCTCTCTGTCTCTACCCTCCTTGCTCTGTGATGAAAATGGCTAGCTAGTGCTCTGCGATGGATCTTAGGGCTACTCTTGGTGTGGTGGGTTTGGACACCCTTGGTCTTGTTCTCTTCAGCGATGAAGCGCTCAATGATGTTAATAGTCTTATGCTGAAATTGAATTGATAATTAGTTCATATTAATAGTCCTTGCTCTGTGATGTAATGATGTAAATAGTCTTATCTGAAATTGAATTGATAATTAGTTCATATTAATAGTCCTCTTCTTTGTGTGATGTAATGATGTCAATAGTCTTATGCTGAAATTGAATTGATAATTAGTTCATATTAATAGTCCTTGCTCTGTGATGTAATGATGTAAATAGTCTTATGCTGAAATTGAATTGATAATTAGTTCATATTAATAGTCCTTGCTCTGTGATGTAATGATGTCAATAGTCTTATGCTGAAATTGAATTGATAATTAGTTCATATTAATAGTCCCTTGTTCATGCGGTCAAGTTCTTCTACCTCTTGCGTGCAGTCGTCCTACCATTCCATTCATAATCTATTCTCTATAAAGTCTCCAGCGTTATTTGCTTGTGCCATTAAAACCGGCATCATATATATATTATATATATATTATTAAGTGATCCTCGGACCACTTTAGGAATTAGATCCATGACATGAGAAGAATGAGGCGGTATCCACGGGCAACCTCATTGAGCCTGTAAGTTTAAAAATATGGATGCAAAGAGGCGTTAGGACATCCAATTACTTGGATTGGACGTCGCTATGTTCAGAAAGTGACGTTGATCTTAACTTCTCCGTGGGAAGTGGCATCATGTATTAGCAACCAACAATTCTTGAGCATGTAATTGTCTTTAAACCCAACAAGAACACTAAGCAACCATTCTCATATTGTTGCTGGTGTTCTTATTTCTTAAAATTCTCTATATATATATGCTTGAGATAATGAGTACATAATACTGAATATATCATGAGCGGTTCCGATACAAATGCAGTGATATATACTTATCACTGAGCGGTTTGTGGCTGGCAAATGCATGATATGTGCTATCACTGAGCGGTTTGTGGCTGCAAACATCTGTGATATGTGCTTATCACCGAGCGGTTTGTGGCTGAAACCGTGCATGATATGTGCTATCACCGAGCGGTTTGTGGATGAAACCGTGCGTGATATTACTTCTCATGAGCGGTTTGAACCTGGCCGTGCTGCGGCTATCATCACAGATGGTTCAAAACCGTCTATGATGACCTCATGTCATCAGCGACCCATAAACTTCGGCGGCTCGAAAGCTATGCGTGATGGCGTTTTGAACCGTCTGTGAAAGCCTTTTACGTAGTAGTGGAGATTGACCAAACCATTCCAACATTTTTGACAAAAGATCTACCCCTTGCGTGAAATCACCGGGCATGTCCATAGCAGGGGACACGACTATTGAATAGTTTTACACTCTGCGAGAGGTTATGCGGCTTGACCCACAAGACCACGAATTCTCCGGTTTGTTTGGCATATAACTATGCCCGCTCACTACCTTAGGTAGCGGTCTAGAAGCAGTGACAAGGCTTTTACAAAGTTACTGTTTTGACTTCGATTACATTACGCTAAGGTTTAGCCTCCATCGGCCCCCTCTTGCGCGTTCCCACCCAAAATAGAACCGAACCAAGACATTGCTAATTAGTCGACTAGGTCTATCCCAATCTAGACATGTGGTTTATGCGGTTGAGGCCCAGCTCAATGGTTCAAGGTTAAGTCCTTAGTTGGTTGCTTTCGGGCGAGGCGTTTCCACATTCCAAGTGTGCGTTCTGGCACCCACCTTTTACCACCACCCACTCGTCCAAGCATAAATCATTTTCGTTCAACCCGGCCAAATGACCACCCTAGTCATGGCACAACATCTTTTATTAATAGTGGCTCTGCCACAATTCCATATTTCCTTTAGTCAAATTCATCATGTTGGGTTTAACCCAACGAGAGGACCACCTAGTCATGGCACCACAAATTTTAGTTAAGATGACAACAAATGTCGTGGTCTCACACGGACCACACCTCATTTTAATCGGCAACAACGGCGCTACTACACAAGCCCGCGTCTTGGGTCTTGTTTGAGAGATGTGAGATATTGAATGATTCATGGCGAGGTAGCGTCTACCAAGTATGGCTAAGCAAATCACGATACCCAAGTTGGTATTACAATAATGTCAACTAAAATAACCCATCCTAGGGTGTCCAAGGATTATGTCATTCAAGGATACATATCGATCACAATTTATCAAGGTGGTATAATGGCAAGTACTTAATTAACTAATCCGAAACCATTTATTATAAAATTAGCAATGCATGTTTATATTAAACCATATACTTTGATAAAGATGGGTTCAATATGATCAAGGTCTCTGACTTGCCTTCGTTGAAGAGTAGAGGTGCTTGGTCTTTGGAGTGCGAAATCTTCCAAGCAGGAATCTACGTCTGACGAAGCTAAATAAATAAAACAACTCCAAATAAAATCCAAATAAATACCAAATAAATACTAATAGGAAGACAAGGAATTGAGATGAATTTATAAATTTGAATCACTCGAATCGGAGTTCAAATGAGAAAGCTATGGCCAAAAAATTGGAAAAACACATAAAATGATGAAATGGGGATTTTCTGATTTTCGAATTATTTTCTAAAGAAAAATTCGAAAAAATCCTTTCGTGACTAAGCAGCCACGTCGTGGAGGGTGTGGCCTTTCTGTGTGGTGGCCAGCAGTGGCGACCACTTGAGGACGGCGGCTTACGCTTCGGCCGATGGTTCTTGGGTGAGCAGCTGACTCGGTGGCAGTGGCGAGGCACCAGCGTGAGGAGGTCATGGCGGCTGGTGCTCACCAGATATCGGCAATCTTGGCTGACGCGGAAGGTCGGTGGCGAAAGCGGCGGAGCGGCTCGGCAGCGGCAGCGAGGTTCGGTGAGTTCGGGGCGAGGCGCGCGCAGTGCGCCTCGGCTTTGCGATCTGCCGTGGTGGTCGGTGGTATTGGAGGAAAGCAGCGGTGGCGGAGTGCGCCTGCGGCGGTGGCGAAAACTTCGAAATCGGCGGCGGAGGAGAAGAAGTGAGTGAGTGAGAGAGAGAGAGGCGGTCGGTGCTTGCTTTATAAGCGGCAGAAGGAGGAGGAAGAGAGCTCATTGTGCGGCTTTAATGGCGACGCGATGGCGGCGAGATCCATGAAGAGGACAAAAAGGGGCCTTGCAGGCGCGGCGAGACGTGGCCTTGACAAAAGAACAAGGAGGGCTAGAGGCAGCGAGGCAGCGGCTCGGCGGGATCATGGCCGGAGGCGGACAGGCGCGTGTTGGCGGGAGGTAGGGACGGACGGGGCGAGGCGTGACGGTGGCGGGTCCCAGTCGTGAGAGAGAGAGAGAGGAGGCGGAGAGAGAGGCAGGCGAATCACGGACCATCCGATCTCGATCGGACGGTGTCCGATGGGGGAGAGCAGCGTCTTGAGATGGGCAGTGAGCGGGCAGCGAGAGAAAACGAGGCAGGTAGAGGAAGATTCGGCCCAAGCCGGAGGAGTTTCTAAGGTTTTGATTTTAGAAAATACTAGAAAAGCAAAAGCATTTTTAGAAAATAGCTTAAGTAGTCAAAAATTCTAGAAAAATTCACGAAATCCTTGAATTATTTAGGACTTAGTAAAAATATTTTCAACAACTATTGCTTTTAATTTTTGAAAATAATTATTTTTAACATAAGGCCAAAAGGAAAACCAACTTAAAATCAACAAAACTCAACTTAAACCAACTTTAATTAGTTCAAGTTTTAATTAAGTCAAATTAAAGCGCTTTTGAAATTCTAAATTACAAGTTAAGCTTTGGCAAATTTATAAAACCAAATGGTTAATTTTTAAAGTTTTCAAAATTTTCAAAAACTTCGAGGAAAATAGGGGATGTTACAAACCTATACCCTTAAAGGAATCTCGACCGAGATTGGTGACTAGAAGAATAGGTGCGGGAACTTCGGCCTTGAGATCCTCTTCTCGCTCCCGGTGGCTTCTTCTTGGTGTGATTGTTCGATGAACTTTGCGAAATGGAGGATCTTGCTTCTTGTCTGCCTCGAGACACTTCCAAGATTTTGATGAAATTTGCTCCTTGTAGGTTAGATCTTCTTGCAAGTCAAGCTGCTTCTAATGGCATCTGCTCTTCGGCACTTTCATGAGCACTTCTTCAATTGAGACACATGAAAGGCGTCATGCACATCGACAAGCGGCGGGAGCTCTAACTTATAAGCAACTTCTCCTCTTGACTAGAAGCGGAAAAGGTCAATGTATCTTAGTGCGAGCTTTTCATTGACTTTGAAGCGGCGCATCCCTTTGAGAGGTGAGACCTTCGGTACACATGATCTCGGTACAAAAGCTAAGTCTCGGCAGCGGTTATCGGCATAACTTTTACATGCAGTGCAATTTGTTCTCGGCTTTTCTCGATTGACTTAACTTGATCTTGACCTCCTTTAGGATGTCTGGTCCAAGCACTTGCCCTTGCATGAGCTCGGTCCAATACAAAGGTGTTACGCACTTTCTTAGTAAAGGGCCTCAAATGGGGACATCTGTAGACTTGATTGATGACTATTGTTGTAAGAAAACTACGCATAAGGTAGCATTTGGTCCCGGTGGTTTGGTTCTCTAGGCCTGAGCTCTCAACATGTCTTCTAAGATTTGATTTACTCTTTGGTCGACCATCATGCGAGGGTGGTGGGTATCTTGAAATTCAAATTAGTGCCCAAAAGCATTTGTGTAACCGCGAGAATCTTGAGGTGTTGGGTTCCTCGATCCAAACCACGATTTTCTTTGGTACTCCATCTTTGACATACTATCTTTGCTATATACAATTCGCAAGTTTGTCTCGAGTAAGTAGTCTTATTTGGGAGGAAGTGAGCAACTTTTGTTAGGCGATCTACAATTACCAGATAGAATCATATCGACTTTAGTTCTTGGCGGACCGGTGATAAAATCCGTACCAATTTCTTCCCATTTCCATTCGGTATGCTCAAAGGTTGCAAAAGTCCGGCGGTCTCGATGCTCGGCTTTAACTTCATTTGGCAAACATCGCATTCTTGATATACTCGGCAATTTCACGCTTCATGCTAGGCCACCAATAAAATCCTTGAGATCTTGATACATCTTAGTGCTTAGGGGTGAATGGAGTACAAGGTTTCATGAGCTTCCTTGAGTATCAAGCTGTTTGACTCCTACGATCCGGTACACAAATCGCTTATCGAACCATAGGACACCTTGCTCATCTTACGAAAATCTTAAGGATTTACCTGCTTCATGTTTCTCTTGATCTCCTTGATATCTGTATCTTCTTCTTGAGCTTTCTTGATCGATCTGAAGAGTTGGTTGTACTTCGGTCTGACTAAGTAACCTTCTTCGACTAACTCAAGCTTGAGCTTTTGAAATTCTTCATGTAGTCTTTGGTGACTTTCCTTGATCATCGAGTATTGCGATGGGTCTTTCTACTTAAAGCATCTGCTACAACATTTGCTTTGCACAGGTGATAATGAATTCCCATATTGTAATCTTTGATCAACTCCAACCATCTTCTTTGTCTCATGTTAAGTCGACTTGAGTGAAGATGTACTTGAACTCTTATGATCCGTGTAAACTTTCTGGCGATTCTGGATGAGGTAATGGCGCCAAATCTTTAAAGCATGCACTCGGTAGCCAATTCTAAGTCATGAGTGGGGTGTCGACTTTGTGAGGCTTCAATTGGCGTGAAGCATATGCAACCACTTTCCTTTCTTGCATCAAAACACAACCAAGACCTTGGCGAGATGCATCACGAGAAAATCTCAAAATCCTTAGAACATCGGCGAGAATCGGCACTAGGCGGTGGTCAAGCGCTTCTTTAATTCTTGAAAACTTTGCTCACATTCTGGTGTCTAAGTAAATTTCTTTTCCTTCTTCAGCAATTGGGTAAGGGGTCTTGCTATCCTTGAGAATCCTTCTATAAACCGGCGGTAGTAACTTTGCCATTCAAAACCGATCGAGAGTCTTGACTTGGGTGACTCGATTAAGCACATCCTTGACTTTGCTAGGGTTGTGGCGACTCATACTGAGACATGACATATCCCAAAAGGTAACTTCCTTCATCAAAACTCACACTTGTTGAATTTAGTATAGAGTTGATGATCTCTAAGCTTATTCAGAATCAAGCGAATGTGCTCTTCATGCTCATCTTCGCTCTTAGAGTAGACTAGGATATCGTCAATAAAGACAATGACAAACTTATCCGGATATTCCATGAATACTTTATTCATCAAGTTCATAAAGTATCTTGGGGCATTGGATAATCAAAAGACATGACCGTATACTCATACTGATCCATATCGGGTTGAAAAGGCATCTTGGTATATCTTCTTGGCGAATCTTCAAGCGGTGGTATCGGCCTTAAATCTATCTTGGAGAACACTCGGCTCCTTTTAGCTGGTCAAACAAATCATCGATCACGGGCGGAGGTACTTGTTCTTGATGGTGACTTCATTGAGAAGCGGTAATCCGCACATCCATTGGGTACCATCCTTCTTAGGGACAAAGATCCTTTGGGGCTCCCGAGCGAAAGAACAGTCGGACAAATCATTTATCTTGCATTTCCTCAATCTGGTTCTTGACTCGACTAAGTCGTCAACATA
Organism: Phyllostachys edulis; assembly: GCA_036346405.1. Lineage (NCBI taxonomy): Eukaryota > Viridiplantae > Streptophyta > Magnoliopsida > Poales > Poaceae > Phyllostachys > Phyllostachys edulis. The sequence continues at coordinate 48,190 of JAYEVD010000921.1, forward strand.
AGCAGTAGGGTCTCTTAGAAATGGGTGCGGTTCCCGGAACTAGGTTAATGACAAACTCTAGGTCCCTGTTTGGTGGCATTCCAGGTAGGTCATCAGGAAAAACATCTGGAAATTCTCGACTCTTGGCACATCTTCCACAGATAAAGCACTAACAACTGCGGACTAGGGCTCCATCATACTTTTTCGTAGAGGCTTCAAACTTTAATTTGGTTCCATCTGGGCTGACCAGAGTGATGCTTCTACCACCACAATCTAAAATTGCTTGGTGATCAGCAAGCCAATCCATGCCCAAAATCACATCTAGGGATTTGGCATTGATGATTATGAGGTTGGCTAGAAATTCTACCCCTTCTATGGTTACTTTAACCTTAGGGCAGCCTTGGTTCGTACTCAACTCTGAACCAGGTGAACGAATCAACATAGCATTTTAAGAGTCAGAACCTTTAGGTGATGCTTTGCAACAAAACTCAGAAACAAATGAATGGGTAGCTCTAGAATCAAATAAAAGCATGGCAGTCTTTGAATTTACTAGGAACTTACTCAACCTGACGTCATTTGTCTGGGCTTCCTCCGCGTGACATAGTTCTGGCCTCTCTGAAAGTCTGAGGGTCTTGGTGGTCTTGTTGGAGTCTGAGGTGCTCCACGTCCGGCTCCTGGCATGAGAGTTCTGGTCGGGGTAGCTCCAAGGTTGAATCTGACTGGTGATGGTCCTTACTTTTCGCAGGCGATTCTTGGCATAGTGTCCCGATTCTTGGCAGTTCAAACAGGTGATTCCTGCGGCAGGATTGTTGTTCCTTAGCTGCTTTGGTTGTTGTTGTTGTTGTTGAAGCTGCGGAATCTGGGGTAGCCGGGTGAGTCTTCTTCTTGAGGGATTCTGAAGGTGATAGGAGGGCCGAAGCGGCGAGGTGCATTCGTCTGCTCTCGTGGGTGGCCTTGATGAGCATTATCTTGCATCAACTTCCTTTTATGAGATTAAGCTAGTTAGCGCGTGACTCTTCTATGAGCATGGCCTTGTTTACTAGGCTGCTTGGAAATTGGCATAGTCGTTGCCAATGACTGAACCTTCAAGCTAGGGTTGAGTCCTCTCTTAAGCGCCGGCGAGCATCATCGGTGGCAACATCCTCTTGGGCATAACGAGAGAGTTGAGTGAACTTGTTGAGGTATTCACTCAGCAGCAGTTCCCTTGTTTGACTCACGAAACTCATTTTTCTTCATTTCTACCTTTCCATCGGGAATATGAGAGGCGAAGCTTTTGAGAATTCAGTCCAAGTGATGTTACAGTGGTTTTCATAGGCGTACATAATAGTTCTCCCACCATTCTCTGGCGGTGCCTTCCGGCGGTGTGTGGCATATAGAACTTTCTCACGGTCATCTGGCAGGTAATGGCAAGCTTCTTTTCGATGAAAGCATGACCGGTCATCTGCATCAAAGGCTCGGAGGAGCTAGAAGGTAGATGGATGGGTCCTCATAAATTCCTTAGCTGTAGCTGGAAAAATTTGGTGGGGGCGGAGGTACGGCCTGTTGCTTGGTTGTTACAGTTCGGCATGGTGGCGGTCTGGCGGTTGTCGATTTTGTTGAGTCATCATCTGGTTCATATTACGCATCATTGCATTCATCAAGCGAGCACATGCTACCATGGTGTCCCAAACCACTGATCATTGTTTGCGGTTGGGGTTGGTGGCGTAATAAGGTCCCTTGTTCATCTGACTTGCCGAGTTGCAGTGCGAACCATCTGCCTGAGATCTTCTCGGGTTTAATAGGCGAGAGGAAGAAAGCCTGATGGGAAAGAGGAAAAGCACAAAGGTGAGTAGAAAGGGGAGAAAAGCGGGACAACCTAATTGGGAAAAGTCGGTTTAACCCAACGAACAACGTTAGGAAAGCTATAAGAGGCAACAAAACTCAAGCCACAGATCCTAACGATCTTTGAAATTAAAGGGTAACTACACTACTAATCTATCTTATATTGGTGGGCGACTTCAAGCAAAGCTCGATTCTATAGAGATTATCGAGATAAAGCGGTCACTTTACATTCGAAACAAAGTTAGAGAAAAGATAAGAGATCGAGACTATGAGAATGGAATAAGAAAAGATTAGCATAGGATGAGGAAGAATAGGGTAAGATGAGAGGAGAATACTATTCAAGTTAATTGTTGGTTTGATTTAGAAAATAAATTTTGAAGTCTTGACTACGACTATACTAACTATAGTTCGTCCTCGGTCGATATGGCTCGATACCACATTGTCGGGACCCCGGTATACAACCCGGGACCCTCGTGTATTACGAACTAGTCCCATGATCGATAGCTAGCTCACACAATTGCAACATTGGTGTAATCATAACCACACAACCAAACAAAGGATGAAGCGGAACAAATTAATAATATTAAGCAAAAGAGACCTTATGGTCAAGTCTTACAAGATTTGCCACGCGAGAACTAGAGGAAGCGAGTAAACTTGCGGCGGAGAACAAAACATCGGTGGAGGTCACCCAATATGCCCACCGACAATCGAGTGAAGGGCGACCTAATTCGCATAGTCTTCAAAGAAGTCTTCCTCGTAGAACTTCGTTGCTTCGGGTTCTTCTTGGTGGTGATTAACTTGGGGCACAAGGTAGTGAGTACTTTTGAATGTACTCGACAAGTCATGAAGAAATATATGCAAGTAATATTCATGCAAGGTTTGACAAGGATAGCTTTATGGCTATTTTGCATAAAGTAATATTTGTGATAAATCTGATAAGTAGATTGCAAAGCACAATTTAAAAGATTAATACATAAGTAATCAATTTTCTTTGAAACAACTAGTGAACACCTGTTCACTTTCGACCGATAACCATCTGAGATTCGACCAAACCATTCCAACATTTTAGACAAAAGATCTACCCTTGCGTGAAATTACGGGCATGTCCATAATCGGGGACATGGCTATTGAATAGTTTTACACTCTGCGAGAGGTTATGCAACTTGACCCACAAGACCACGAATTCTCTAGTTTGTTTGGCATATAATTATGCCGCTCACTACCTTAGGTAGCGGTCTAGAAACGCGTGACAAGGCTTTTACAAAGTTGATTTTGACTTCGATTACATTAAGCTAAGGTTTCGCCTCCATCGGCCCCCTCTTGCGCCGTTCCACCCAAAAGCAGAACCGAACCAAGACATTGCTAATTAGTCACTAGGTCTATCCCAATCTAGACATGTGGTTATGCAGTTGAGGCCCAGCTCAATGGTTCAAGGTTAAGTCCTTAGTTGGTTTCTCGGGCGAGGCGTTTCCACATTCCAAATGTGCGTTCTGGCACCCACCTTTTACCACCACCCACTCGTCCAAGCATAAATCATTTTCGTTCAACCGGCCAAATGACCACCTAGTCATGGCACAACATCTTTTATTAATAGTGGCTCGCCCTTACGATTCCATATTTCCTTTAGTCAAATTCATTATGTTGGGTTTAACCCAACGGAGGACCACCTAGTCATGGCACCACAAATTTTAGTTAAGGTAACAACAAATGTCGTGGTCTCTGCGAGACCACACCTCATTTTAATCGGCAACAACGGCGCTACTACACAAGCCCGTCTTGAATTCTTATTTGAGAGATAAGCAGATATTGAATGATTCATGGCGAGGTAGCGTCTACCAAGTATGGCTAAGCAAATCGATACCCAAGTTGGTATTACAATAATGTCCAACTAAAATAACCCATCCTAGGGTGTCAAAGGATTATGTCATTCAAGGATACATATCGATCACAATTTATCAAGGTGGTATAGTGGCAATTAGGTAATTAACTAATCCGAAACTATTTATTATAAAATTAGCAATGCATGTTTATATCAAACCATATACTTTTATAAAGATGGGTCCAATATGATCAAAGGTCTCTGACTTGCCTTCGTTGAAGAGTAGAGGTTGCCAAATTAAATGGGTCTGCGAAATCTTAGAAACAGGAATCTACGTGCGAGCGAAGCTAAATAAATAAAACAACTCCAAATAAAATCCAAATAAATACCAAATAAATACTAATAGGAAGACAAGGAATTTAGATGAATTTAGAAATTTGAATCACTCGAATCGGAGTTGAATGAGAAAGTTATAGCCAAAAGGAAATTGGAAAAACACATAAAATGATGAAATGAGGATTTTCCTGATTTTTTGGAATTATTTTCTTAAAGAAAAATCCGAAAAAATCCCACTCGGCGCTAAGCTGGGTATACGTCAGCGGAGGGTGGCCAGTGCCACTTGGCGTGAAGTGGCGCCTGATGCAACCACGCGGCTTACCCGCGTGGGACTTAATGGGCGCTCGGCGATGGTTGCCGTGAGCAGTCTGGCGTGGCGCGAGAACACCAGCGTGAGGAGGTCGCAGTGAAGCTGGTGCTCCGCAGTATCGGCAAGCAGCGGCGCAGGAAGGTCGGCAGCGGCGGGGTTCGGTGAGCTCGGGGCCGAGAGGCGCACTAGGTGCGCCTCGGCTGGTGATCTTGTGGCCGGGTCGGTGGTGACCGGAGGAAGCAGCCGGCGGGTGGTGCGGCAGCTTCCGGCGGCGAGCGAAACTTCGAAATCCGGTGAGCATGGAGAGAGAGGAAGAGTGAGAGAAGAGAGAGAGAGGAGAGGCGGTCGCGGTGCTTGCTTTATAGGCGGCAAGGGGGGCAGAGGAGGAGGAGAGCTCACCGTGCGGCTTTAATGGCGGCGGCGGCAGTGGCGGGATCCTTGAAGAAGGGACAAAGGGGATGCAGGCGGGCGGAGGCGGGGGCGGTGGCCTTGACAGCGGAACAAGAAGGGGCTAGGACAGCGAGGGGCGGCTCGGCTCGGCGGGATTCAGTGGCGGAGGCGGACTCAGGCCTGTGTGGCGGGAGGTAGGACGACTAGGGACAAAGGCGGTGATGGCGGGTCCCAGTGAGAGAGAGAGGCGGAGAGAGGGCGTGGGCGAGCAGCGGACCGTTCGATTCGATCGGACGGTGTCAGATGGGGAAGCGCGTCTTGAGATGGGCAATGACAGGCATGAGAAAACGAGAACGGGCGAGGAAGATTGACCAAAAGCCAAGGGGGATTTCTAAGGTTTTGATTTTAGAAAATACCGGAAGAGCAAAAGCATTTTAGAAAATAGCTTAAGTCGTCCAAAAATTCTAGGAAAATTCACGAAATCCTTGAATTATTTAGGACTTAGTAAAAATATTTTTAGGTTAACTATTGCTTTTAATTTTTGTAAATAATTATTTTTAACCAACTTAAAATCAACAAAACTCAACAATCAACTTTAATTAGTTCAAGTTTTAATTAAGTCAAATTAAGCTGCTTTTGAAATTCTAAATTACAAGTTAAGCTTTGGCAAATTAATAAAACCAAATGGTTAATTTTTAAAGTTTTCAAAATTTTCAAAAACTTCGGAAAATAGGGATGTTACATAATGCAACACATGCAATAGGATTTGCCTCTCAAAGCTCGCTAAGTGCAACACATGCACATATGAGAGTAGAGGGCTTGCTCTTTGCTCAATGAACTATCTAGGGCACCAACAACCTCTCCTCACATGGCCAAGGTGGGTATTTATAGCCCACACATAAAAGCTAGCCGTTGGGAGAAGTTGTCTTTGAAAAATTAGTAGGGCGGTCTAGCTTGCAGGCATGTGGCGGTCAGACCGCACCTCCTCCAGCAGTCGAGGAAAACTAGCCGTTGGAGCCACGGCTCGGCCAATCAACCAATGGTGGTCAGACCACCCAGACACCTCTGGTCGGACCGTGCGGCCGAAAACTAGAAATGTCGCTCCCTGGAAAAAGCTGACAGTGGGCTTGACTCGCAAGTCCGGTCAGATCGCGCTCATACCGCCGGTCAGACCAGGGCCCGGTCAGACCGCCCTTAACACCGCGGTCAGACCGCACCACAAAAAAAACATGATTTTTGCATTTCTTTTTCAACTCAATTTTGCAAAACACATTTGCAAACAATATGAAATGCAAACAAGGCATGTAGGCAAGATTCTCAACAAGTTGTAAAACACATTTGCCAACTTTTAGAATCACACCACAAATTGCACTCCGCTTCAACTCAATTTGCAAAACACATTTGCCAAATTGTGGCGATACAATCAAGGGTTCATGTGAGATTCTCAACAAGTTGCAAAACACATTTGCCAACTTTTAGAATCACACTACAAGGAATAAGGTACATGGACTTACACCGTTTGCAAAACACATTACGCAAACTTAAGTCACATGCTACAAGGATTATCCACGAGCCACAACTATTTGCAAAACACATTACGTAAATATTGGCAACATCTTAAGATGAGCTAGAGCAACACAATGAGCTATCAGCATGACTAACTCAAGCTACTAGTCAAGACCCTCTTAATAATGCGGCAACCTATACTAGCAATCCGGTCTCCCAACCAAACACTGAGACGGTAAAGACTAGGAACACATCCTTAGCCCTAGCTAGTCATACCTTTGCCTTGAGCAACGATTTGAATGCTCATCAACACATGATGATCTCTTCACTTGACCTCCATCAACACATGATGGATCTTTACTTCGGGATCTTGACTTGATGCTCATCAACACATGATGACATCCACCATCCTGAGTCTTGATATGCATCAATATATGATGCATCCTTCACTTCCATCAACACATGATGGACCTTCATGATGATCAACCCATAATCATTTCTTGTCCTTGAACTTGACATGCATCAACACATGATGCATCCTTTGCTTCAAGCTCTTGATCTTCAATATCATCAACACATGATGATCTTCTCTTGACTTGATGATCAACTCATGATCATCTCCTCTTCTTGAACATCATCGACACACGATGATTTCCTCTTCTTCAAGAATCTTGACTTGATGATCAACTCATGATCATCTCCTTTTCTTGAACATCATCAACACCGATGATTTCCTTCACTTGACTTCCATCAACACATGATGGAACTCCTCTTGACTTGATGACAATCCACATGATGTCATCCCAAGTCTTTATTATCATGAAACCTATCTTGCTTATCCAACTCGTGGAAAATGTTAGTTCCACAATATAATTATCATTAATTACCACATCATACCATTAACTCATAATGGTGGGACAAGATACCACAATCTTTCCCTCTTTGGTAATTGATGATAATCACTCAATTACAAATAAATGGAATGTAGATAGACAATGAGTATATATCAACTACACAAGTCTTATATACTCTTATGAATATATATAACTACACAAGTTATATATATACTCAAGATATATGAGCTACACAAGTCTCATATATTCACATGAATATACTAACTACACAAGTTATATATATATTCAAGGATATGAGCATATATGAACTATACAAGTTATATATACTCACATGAATATATTAACTACACAAGTTAAATATATTGAAGGATATATATATGAACTACACAAGTTTCATATATTTATATGAATATATTAACTACATAAGTTAAATATATTCAAGGATATGAGCATATATAAACTACACAAGTTATATATACTCACATGAATATATTAACTCATAAGTTAAATATATTCAAGGATATGTTTCAAAGTAAGGATCCTTAATATATGTAGACAAAGGAATATAGATCAATACTAATAAAATCACAAAATATAGAATGAACTCCCCTACATGTGTGTATACACAAATGTGTAATAAGAATATATGCACATATTTAGGTTAACCTTTTGGTGGAGTTTAATCTATATTTTGGATCAAGAATGCAACTATGAAGTCGAATGCATACTTCTTTTGTTCTTTATATCCAAGCGAGACTAATAATGAGATAAGACAAATAGAAGAGTTAGTCTCACAAATAGATTTATCATTATGAATGTATACATGTTTGGATTTTTTCCTTTTATTTATTCAATGAATTGAATTTGTCATTAATCACTTGCATGTCTTCATGGTTTTCACCTTTATATCCAAATAAGACTACACAATATGTATATCAATAAAAGTGTTATTCTCACAATTAAATTTGTCATTAATCACCAAAACTCTATTAACACATAATGACAGATTTAGATCCTTCGCCAAGCCTAGTACGCTCCATAGCAGCAAAGGAGCTAGCAAAACCTTCGAAGAGCAGATGGGCTCTTCTCTTCTCTTCTCTTCTCTTCTAATTAACCTCGGAATCTTTCGATGGCTACACGCGAGAACCAAATTTGATTCTTTATTATTGGAGAAGATACAGGCATACAGGGAAGACATAGAGACAGAGCATAAGAAGCAGATTCGCCTGCTTTCACCAAATACACACACAAAAGAAAAATAAAGAGGTACATTTTTTCTAGATGAGAGAGAAGTGCATCAGAATCGCATGCTGTGTCTCTTTTAACAGAAAAAGGTTTTGTAGATTTGTAGTTTTAGGCAAACAACATTCCATTTGCATCCACAGTTTTACAATAGTACAAAAGGCCTTTTTAGGCCCAGTAGAATAAAGTGGGCAACTAGGCTCGTCTAGATACATCTTCGTGCACAAGCTTACCAGAGCATATACAGATCATAGATAGGAAAATAACATCTAATAATATAAGGATAACACGTGGATACCAAGCCACTTTTTAGGCCGATGTTATTTTCTAATTCGCATAATATCTGCAAAAGTACGCAGAAATATACGACAATCTTCTATCAATTTATATTTCCCTTGATGGATTTGGCTATATATGCATTCAAGCATTTTGTATTCACATTTTGACTCCAAATGAAGTAAGTAATAGTGCTTGAGTTGTGTTGAATTCTAGCCGATTTAAGCCAGCCAATTGGGCTCCTGCGCAGATTAAGCAAACGCAAAGTTGTACACGAATTAACCTAAATTGATTTCTTCTTTTGCTCGAGCGGTTGGATCAACAATCAACACTCAGTTTGAGTTCCATGGGAAAATAGAACTTTTTTTTAATTAATTAACCCCTTTTAAAATTTTATTTTAAAGTTAACCTCTGCGCACTTTATTTCCAATTACGGCCCATTTGGTCACGCCACCACCCGTGGAGTAGCGGTGTCACTGCTCATACGATAAGTCCGCTAAATAGCACTTTTGGTCACACTCTTGGTCGTAGTGTGACCAAACAACTACTATCACGCCATGGGTGGTGGCGTGACAAAAGCATGTCGGCGGCGGTGTTATTTTGTCATAATAGGTAGTGGCGTGACTAAAAGGGCGAGAATTAGAAATAAATTGCAGGGGTTAACTTTAAAATAAAATTTAAAAATAATTAATAAATTTTTTTTAGGGAAAATCTGAAGCAGATTTTTTTATATTTATTTAGTGATTTAGTTTTAGGCTTTGTTTGGTCATGCTCTTGGTCTATGTTTTTCTCGCCCTTACGTCAACTTCTCTTGAGGCGGCTCCAAAACTAAAGCTAAAGCCTTGGCCAGTAGGAGGAGGCGTGGTGCGAGGCGGTGGTGCGTGGACATTGCGAGGATTGAGAGGAATGGCGGTGGAAGGCTCGCCTTGGTTGTCGTCGACTTTGGAGGAGGTCACCGGCGGTCCTCTCTCATCTCGCCCTCCAGTTGGGTATGGTTGAATGGATCTAGAGTTGTTTTAAACACAATATTTCCTTTATGGCTTGTTTGGATAGGGAGGAATTAGAACTAATCTTTTTGGATTGAAAGAGATTTTAGTTCAAATTCGAATCAATCGAAAGAAGCTGAGTCGAGATCATAATATATCAAACAAACCCTTAAGAAAATAAATTATGTGGGGAAGAACCTCAAGTCCTCCCTCTCAAGGCCGAGGTTAGATTTGTGTCACTTAAACACTACTCTTAAAGCAATAAAACAAATCACCCCACCTCCTCCTCCACTCCATCTCTCCTCTTTCTCAACCCCATCTCTCACCACCACACACATGAAGCCAAATCGTCGTAGCGTGCAAGAGGACAAAACCTAGTGATGTTGAGGAAGATGGTGAAGTGTCAGGCGATGATATCTCTGGGAGGAATGCGGGTAGCGATGATGGTGATGGAAGGAGGAGGCGGCGGTGTTGCTAGGGGAGGCACAGGCGGCGGGGAGAAGCGGCAGCGGGTAGGGAAGCGGCGGGAAAGGTGGTGGCGGCGGCCGTATGACTATGTTTTCTCGCCCTTATGTCAACTTCTCTTGAGAGCAGCCAAAACTAAAATTTGAAGCCTTGACGCCGAAGTAGGAGGGATGTGGTGCGGCCGGCTAGTCGTGGAAATGCGAGGATTGAGAGGAATGGCGGTGGAAGGCTCGCCTTGGTTATCGTCGATGCTAGAGGTGGTCCTTGGCGGTCCTCTCTCGTCTCGCCTCCAGTTGGGTTTGGTTCGAATGGATCTAGAGTTGTTTTAAACACAATATTTCCTTTAGGACTGGTTTGGATAGAAAGAGATTAGAACTAATCTTTTTGGATTAAAAGAGATTTTAATTCAAATTCGAATCAATCCGAAGGATTGAGTCGGATCATAATATAACTAAACAAACTCTTAAGAAAATAAATTCTCAGGGAAGAAGTCCTACCTCTCAAGGCCCTATGCTAGATTTGTGTCACCTGTAAATACTAATCTTAAAGCAATAAAACAAATCACCCCACCTCCATCTCCCTCCATCTCTCCTCTTTCTCGATCCCATCTCCCCATACCACGCACATGAAGCCAAATCGTCGGTCGTGCGGGAGGACAAAACCTAGTGATGTTGAGGAAGATCTTGGCAAGGCCGTCGCCCGAGATATCTCTGAGGAGAGCAGGGAAGCGGTGGTGATGGAAGGGAAGGCAGGCAGCGTTGCTAGGAGAGGCGCCGCAGGCGGCGGGGACGGCGGCAGCGAGTCGAAGCGGCAGGAAGGTAGTGGCGGCAACCGTATGACTACCGGCGTCGTGGGCGCGAGCACTTCCGCAGGATCCCAGGATCTGGCCTTCTGGGCGACTGCATGGCCGTGCCTCGGAAGGGTGTCTGGTCTTTGCCGCCGATGAGGTCCTACTCAATATGGGGTGGGATTTGATAGTGGCGACCTATAGATTTGGCGGTGGTGACAATTGCTATTGATCGAGCGGTTTGATCACTGTGATAGCGAGGCATTTTGGTCGTACAAAAATACATGGACGAGATAAAGGAGTGTATTTGGGAAAATATGTTGTAATCCTCCGTAATAGCATGAATTTTTTATTTAATTTTTTATTAATATTTTAAAGTTAACCCCTCGCGAACTTTATTTCCAATTCGACCCTCTAGTCACGCCGCCACCGTGGCATGACAAAACTCCTGCAGTCCGCCACCCGTGTGGCGTGGCCAAGAATCTACGCAAGCCCTCGGCCGCGGCGCCGCGCGCAGGACTTGCGTGGCATGTGTCACGCCATCAACATGGCGTGGCGACTCTGTTGTCCTCCATACACCATGGCGTGACAAGTCTCCTGTCATGCCATACCCTATGGCGTGGCAAAATAATCTTGACACACTAGGTAGTTCGATTTTCGGTGGGGTTGCAAAAAGCGAGGCGGCTACGGTGCTAAGTCACCCACGCTAGGAGATATGGCGTGTGAGTCCAATTTTATAACGCCGAGGATGGCCGGCGTGATAGTAGCGCCAACATGAAAAAATGCCATGAACAAGCGGCCGGAGGAGGGGCCAATGGCCGGGACTAAGGCGGCGAGGAGGCCGACGGGAGAAAAGCCGGCCGTCGGGAATGGGGCGGGTGGCGGGAGGAGGAGGCCAGCGGAGGAGCATTAGGCGGCGGGACAAGCAGGAGGAGGAGGGCATTTGGCGGAAAGGAGCTTAGAGGTCACGATGGAGTTGGGGAGGCGGGGAGAAATAAAGGGTCCACGGCATCCGGGGTTTAAGTTCCCTTGTCACGCCATTAGAGTTGGCATGACAAGGGAACAACTTTGTCCGCCAGACACTACTACGAAAAAGACCTTCACAGAGCGGTTCCGCGTCATCACAGATGATTTCGTGAGCCGTCGAGTTTATGGGTCGATAATGACATGATCATCACCGAGCGGTTTTGAACGAAATGCGTAACTATCGCGAGCGGTTACGAACAAGAGCAAATGCATGATAATAATATCCTGAGCGGTTCTTATTGAGCGATGCAGTGATAATTTTCTATTGCAAAAAAAAAGCAAACCAATCAATTGCTAGATAGTAGTTTCCATATGCAACCTCTAGCAAGACAACTAAAATCAATTAAAATTATGATGGCAAACACATTACGGAAAAGAGAAACCAAAATGTTTCACAATGTCCCCTCGAATGGGAAAAAGAATAAAATTACAAAGTTAAACTAGCTAGAAACCATCTATGCCTCCAAGCTCGTGAAGAACTCATCGGCTTCTTGGATTGGTCTTGTGAGCTCCTCTCTATACCTCACGACATATCACAAGATGTTCTTGCATGTCGTCGAGTTCGACTCAAGCTCGTTGCAAGGAGAGATAGTGAAAACCTCGATGGCGCTCAAGTACCTTAGGTAACACAAAATTAAGATAATTTTTATTACAACAAATAGCCAACAAATTGTGTATGTTATGGGGATATACGTACCTTGATTAGTCTACCTCTGCTGCAGACAAGGAGATCCTCCTCATGACCGCATCCCTCCTCATAAATAAATGCGTCATTTGTGTCTCCTCATTGAGCAAGTGAGGGGGAATCGAGGTGGTCGCCGGGCTTCGTGTGGGGAGGAGAGGAGAGGCGATGTAAAACAAAATTTGGGGTGGCTATAATATATAAGGACAGCGTAAAGCATTTTGCCTCCCTTGCAGCGTTCAAAATTTTAGTACTCGTAGCTGCGAATCACGAGACGATTTAATAAAAAGCTATGCGTGACGACATATCCTGAGCAGTTCTTATCTGAACGAAATGCAGCGATAAATATCTTATCACATCGGTTCATATTAAAAAGCATGCGTGATATCGAATGTTAGCGATTTCAAGCCATAGTAAAATCAAAAAGTTCTTGATTTCAAGCCATAGTAAAATCAAAAGTTCTTGATTTCAAGCCTTAGTAAAATCGAATGTTAGCGATTTCAAGCCATAGTAAAATCAAAAGTTCTTGATTTCAAGCCATGGTAAAATTAGAGTGTTAGTAATTTTAAGCCATGGTAAAATCAAAAATACCTATTACAATTTGTTTTTATCTGAGCAAATGCATGGCGATCCTGAGCGAGTTCATGTTGAATATCACAGATGATTCTTGTTGAGAACCATCAGTGATACTTCCTGACAGTTTTCAACACGAACCGTCTATGATGAGGATGGGAAGTCACGAGATGGTTCATATTGAAAACCGTCGCAAAAAGTATCCTGAGCGGTTACGAATAAAGCAAATGCGTGATATTAATAATATCCGAGCGGTTCTTGTTGAACATACGTAATACTTCTAAGCGGTTTTAACATGAACCGTTTGTGATATTACTTATTCACAGATGGTTTTAAGCGCGCCGATAACACAGACGGTAGCTAAGCGAAACCGTCTGTAATTGTATTTATCTGAGCGGTTTTGGTCAGCCGTGCGTGATGGCGTCAATATTAGCCTTTTTAGTAGTGGGAGGTGGCGTGACAATTGCCACACAAGCTCCATATTGGCGTGTACCTGTGAGGGTTTGCGTGGCACCTTTAGCCACGCCACTACGGGTGGCGTGACAGTGTGGTTTTGTCACGTCACGGGTGGTGGCGTGACCAAATGGGTTAGAATTGGAAATAAAGTTCGCGAGATGTTAACTTTAAAATATTAATAAAAAAATATTAAAAAAAAATCTAATAGCATCCCTATAAACTTAAGTTGGCAGTGATATATTTTGAAGAGAAAATGGTAAGTGACATCTCTCTAAAACAACAACTAAGGAGGGCACATCTCAAATTTTTCTTTCAATAAATGAATTAGCCCAAGCAACCAAAACAAATAATAAAATAACCTGGTATCACATCGTGTTATCTAGAAACTTTTTTTTGTACTAGCACATGCATATTGCGAAAGTTTGGAATATATATATATATAAAATATGATATGACAACACCAAATCTATGCCTACTCTACTAGAAAAACCACTTAGCTAGGTCTTTCACCAAAACAAAAGCCGCATCGACCACGCGAGAAGAAAAGAAAACGATGTGCAACACAGAGCTTTTGTTTTCCTTCACACAGAAAAGCCCTACACGCTGATTGCATGTACAGCCTAAGTCCATTTCAATGTTGTGTTTTAAATGATTCAAATGAAGAGAGAAGACATTGAACCGATTCAATATATTGGAGAGTCAATTTCAACAAAAAAAATGCATGAAACGAACTCTACTTAGGAATCTATTCAAAACATTAAACAACTCATATGAGCATTAAACAACTACATAGAAGAGTCGTTTGAGAGATGATATTATTATTTTGTGGTTTTTAATGTAACGTGGGTCGATTATTAGTAGGAATCGGTTTAATACATTAGAGAAAAACAAGCTCGAGTTCCTAAAATACTTACGTGGTATGACTTTGAATTGGCGTCATTCAATACACTAAAGATGCTCTAACTCACACACTAGAAGCACTCAAAGCATCATGATATTAATTTGTACCATTAACATCTAAGCGGCCCACTAATCATTATCCTAGCCCTAATCAAACCAATGAGACAAAAGCGTGGTCCTGTTTGTTTAGGCTTTTATTTGGCTTATAAGCCCAAAAAAATATCAAAGCCTAAACAAAGTGGTGGCTTTTCATCTAGCTTATGAAAAGCTTAAGCCACTTTAAGCATAAAAGCTAAAAGCCATATGAGAGGTGTTTTTTTAAAACTTTTGTAGAATGAAATATCCCTTTTCCACTAAAGTCGCTAAAATTACCCACTAAATGCTATTCATATATAACTCCAAATCGTTTTCTTTTCCTTGGTCCTCTCACGTCTCCCTTTCTGGCGATTAGCCCGATGCCACCATCTCGCTCCCTGGCTCCATCCTCGCCCCAACTTTGCTAGCCTCCCTCTTCCTCGCCCGATGCCACAGGCCTCACTTGAGCTCGCTTGGGCAGCCGGCATCCCTCAACCCCGCACTTGGGCACGTCGGCCTCCTCACCACACCACGCTTCTTTGTCGTCCTCACCGGTCCCGAAACAACCTCGCCATCCCTCCTCCAGATGGGTAGTGGATCTGCATCCCTGTTCATATCTGGAGGACAAACCCTAAGATCTGCTTCCTCCTTCATCTGCGCCCCCTCCTCGATGGCGGCCGATGGCAAGGGAACACTAGCACAGTGTCTGACGGCAAGGGAGGCATGATGATGACAGACGATCGATTTTCTCTCTACTTTTTCATTTTCTTTCTTTTTTGAATTGAATGAGGATAGATGTTGTGATTATCAAGACAATGTCATGATCGTTGATTCATGTTCAAAGTAGTTCTCAAAATTCGTAAATTACCACTCATTGTTGTGTTCATGCATTATTTGTGAATTTGATATGTATTCATGCATGATCGAGTTACATATTCATGTGTGATTCTCGAACTGTGATGTGTGAATGTGATATCTTCTTAACTCATTTGTGAAAAGGTATTTCAGACATTCATTATTGAAGACAATAAGCCAACCATGTTGGCTTAGCTTAAAAACTAGGTGCTTATAAGCTGATTAAGCCAAAAATTAGCTTTAAGCTATAATTAAAAACCTAAGCCTAAACAAACAGAGCTTATAAAGAAAATATGGAGTAATTAACAAACTTCTCATCCTAATCCTCTACTAGCTAAGTAGTACGAGTAGCTAGTGGTATGTACAAGCTATGCGTATGTATATATGAGACGTGTCGAGCGGTTGGCGCTCAGTGCGCGTCCCCGCAGCGAGCCAGCGGGCGGCGGCGCGTGGGCGCAGTGCGCGCGCTTCCAGTCGAGCGCCTGGCACGCGCAGGAGCAGTAATTGGCGGCGCCGCAGACCGAGCACCGCCGGAACTCGTGCCGCCGCGTCTCCCGCCGCCCGCACCTCGCCTGCGAGCACAGCCGCATGTCCGCGCTGTCGTCGTCGTCGCCGCCGCCAGCTTCACGCTTCGCCGCCGTCTTATTGGTGTGCGACTCCACCCTCCACCATGAACCGGCTGGCCGCGTCCTCCTCGGCGCCGTCGCTGCCGCGGCAGCAGCAGCGCCACGGAAGAGCTCGCGCGCGCGGCGGCGTGGAGGAGGAGGCGGCGTCCGGCGGCGGCGTTGCGGCGCGTGCCGTAGCCGTCCTGGAGGCAGTGGCCGAGCTCGCGGAGCGCGGGGGCGTGGCCGAGCCACGCGGCGCGCGCGCACAGCGCGACGCCCGCTCGCGGGTCCTTGTCCGCCTTGACGCCGCCGCTGCCGTTGAACTGCACCACCGCCAGCGCGTACAGCGCCGGCGCGTGCCCGCCCGCCGCCGCGCGCTCCAGCAGCGCCGCCCCGTCACCCTGCTCCTGAGGCAGTAGAACCGCACCTGACGACGTCGCGATCAGCAACCAGAGCAACGAAACATGAGACGACGACGAGATCGACGAAACAGAGCAAAGTAGCAGAGGAATTCCAAGAAGCGGAGGAGCTCAGTTGGTTGCTTACCATGCCGAGAAGTAGCAGGCGTGGAAGTTGCCAGCGGCCGCGCACCGCCGCAGGAACCGGTGCGCCGCCTCCGACCATCTGCCTGCGCGAACCGCGACGGCAGCGGCCGACGCCCGCGACAGCACCGCGGGGTGCGCCGCGAGATCCGGAACCTCCTGCACCTGGGCAGCACACGCACCAACACACGCAGAAACTCAGCACAAAGAAGACGAAACAGGAGGAAGCGGCAAGCCGGCAACAAGGCCAGAAGTGCAGAACAGTTACGTGAGCGATGCCGCGGCGACGTCGGCAGGGGACGCTGCACCCTCGGCGACCATGGCGAGCACGGTGAGGACGAGGTCATCAGGAAGCCGGTCGATCGCATCTCCTTCGCCGCCGTCCAGCAGCCGCGGCCGCTTCGCTGCTGGGGTGAGGTCGCCTCGCCGCCCTGCCCCCTTGGCGTCCGTACCACTACCACCACCAAGCGTCGGCGCCGGCATCGCTGTCGTCCCCGACCATCTGCATCTCCTCGGCCTCCTCATGGATGCCGTGCCGGGTACAGCGCGGCGATTGGGCCAGTGAGGCGTGCGCGATGCGGTGCGTACACACACACAGAGACAGAAGGCGACTTACATATACGCACAGTACACGTAGCCGTACGTTTTACCGCGCGGCACGGTGGATGGACAGGTTTGCCGCTGGGGTTTAGGAGGAGGAGTTACCGCGCCGGCGCGGCCGTCGGAGCGCGAGCGCACGAGTGTTCTGGAGACGCGCACGCCTCGTTGCTGCGTCGTTCTGATCCGCGCGTTCCTTCGTTGGTTTGTGTGGTGCTCACGTTCGTACCGTGCGCGCTGTTTGTTTGTACATGTGGTTTTTAGAGGGCGCGCGTTGTTTGTTGGTACACGTGTGAACGTAAAACCAATGGCTGCAAACACGCCGGCACGTGCGTAGTACGGATGGTTGTCGTTGCATCGTGTGGCTGGCTGGCTGGCTACCTTTGCATCACATCGAACCGACTAGAGTTAATGTAGCGTTACCATTAGTGGTCTATGATCATCTTAGTTTCATATAACCACTTTTTCGAATTAATATTAATATTGGATATTCTAGTGTTCCTCGGTTGTCTGCCTTCACGCCCCGTTCAAAGCTGCGGGAATTGAACGGTTTCTAATGAAATCCTACCATATTTACATACTGCAAAAATCATGCATTCCAAACACTGCCTTAAAGTACCGAATAAACTGAGATTATGTTGCGGCCAGATAACAAAACAGTTTAGAGTAGCTCAAAAACTAAAACACACAAAAAACAAGAGACATCTATAGATGCATGTGATCTTAGATGTTGCTTACAAAACAAAATGGCATATGTTTACAAAACAAAACCAACCTCCTAAACCGACATCATATTCCAAACAAGAGGCGTAGCGTCATCCAATAGCCCATGTAACACGTCAGGACTTGGAAATAAATAGTTTTGCGCTAAATATCTCCCTTCCATGAATATCCAATGTTTGTATACATATTCACGTAGAAGTTCACCCTAATAAACTCAAGTAGTGAAGGACCAAAGTACCCTTGCAAAGTTTAATTTGCCCCAACACTACCGAAAACATGTATTTCCCAAGTGCCTATGTATTTCCCGAGTGTCTGAATGAAAACACTCGGGCGGATCCGAGTGTTTCATAGGACACTCGGGACAAAAACACTTTCGGTAAAAGAAACTTTCAGTGTTTTTTATCTTACTCGAAATAATATATAATCCAGAGTGCATCGGGCTATAAACACTTTCAGGACCTTTTTTTCCTTGCGCCCATTTTCTTTCGTTCGTCTCTTTTTTTTTCGTCCGTGTCTCCTCTCCATAACCCCTAATCCCACGTAGCCTCCCTTTCCTCCTCATTGCCCTTCCTCCTCCCGGCAGCTTGCGCCATCTCACTTCCTCCCTCTCCGTGGCAGCCGCCCGCCTCCTCCCTTCCTCCTCCTCGGCCTTGCCCCCCTCCTCCCCTCCTCTCTCCCGGCAGCCGGCGCCGCCTCTCCTCGCCCACCTCTCTCCAGAAACGCCCGCCTCCTCCCTCCTCCGGCAATCGGCCTCCCTCTCCCAAGCCGGCCGCCCATACTCTCACTGGCGCCTCCTATGGCGCCACCGCGCGCCTCTCGGCTCCGCCAGCCGGCTGGGGCGGCAGCCTGCGCCGGCTGTCTTGGCCCGCCCTTGTGCCTCTCTGGCGCGATCGCCGCCGCCAGTCTCCAGCTCCTCTGCCCGCCATGGCAGCATGCCTGTACGCCCGTCATTGCTTTCATTATCCTTGCCGGCTCGGTCAAGCCCGCGCTTGACTCTCCCGCAGCTCACGGCCTCCTCGCCCGGTGCGGCCAGTGCGGCGGTAAATACCGCCTCTGGCTCGGCTCGGCCTCTGGTTGCCTCGCCCTTTCGCCGAGCTCGGCCTCACTTTCATTGCTCACTGGCGGCATCCCCTTCATTTTGTTTTGCTTTCATTGGTATCTTGATTTCCCTTCTTGATGTGGCTTACGGTTGTTTATGCATGAAAGGCGAGATGGATGTGGGTTGCTAGCTAATATGCGTGGTGAATGTTGTGTTGGATCACGGGCTACCACCGCCATAGGCTGTGATGTTTGCTTGAGGTGAAACACTGCTCTATTCTCTCCATTTCCTCACGCTCTGTGATGCATATGTGATGGCGAGAGATATATGTATAGATACTCTTGTGAGATGATCTATGGGTGAATGATGAATATGTGACAAGGTTGTCTATTATCCATGTACAACTTTTCTTTTTGGATCACAAGGTTATTAGATGACCAATCTAGAGATACATAAACGCTTATGAGAGAGAGAACACTACTACTGAAAGGCTATCTTGGGCTTCCTCATCGCAGACGGTTGACCAAAACGCGTCGGTATTACATTCAATCCCAGAGCGGTTTTGGTTTAGAGGCGAAAATGCGTACTCTTAACTGCGCTAAAAAACGTGCGTGAAGAGGCAATATCACGAGCGGTTCATTTTGAAAACCGTCGTGAAGTATCCGAGCGGTTCCTTCTGGCTCGTCATGATAATAATCGATATCACGAGCGGTTTTAAACACTAACCAAATGCGTAGTATCACGAGCGGTTACAAACTAAACACGTGCTGTGATATTAATTAATATCCTGAGCGGTTCTTAACAATAACCGTCTGTGATAATATCGCTCTGACTCCGCGTGCGTCGCCATCGCCCGGCTCCCGATCGTCTCTTCATCGCCCGTCTTGCGCGTCTGTTAAATCGCCAATCCGCCGGCTCCCGATCGTCTCTTAAATCTCACGCTCGAATTTATTCCTTGTTTGATAAAAAGGATCATCCGCCATTCAAGATGATCATCCCCACATACTTATAAAATTAAAAAAAGCGAAATGGCTGCCTCTTCCTGTCGGCAGCGATGGCCTTCACGGCCTCCTTCATCGAGCACCTCTCTCGGTGTAGGTTGAGCCGTCTTTGCGGAAGAACCTTTGTTTGATCAACGGTGTCTTCACTCCTCTGCCCGGAGAATTTGGGGGTGGCAGCCACCTTCCGCCGTCTTGACATCCTCCTCGCCGTGTCTTCGGGTGATCTCCCCTTTCGGTAGCGTTCTGGCGTCATCGGCGTAGTCCTCCAACGGCGTTGCCGTCTCGGGGAGGCTTGCCGTCACTTGGGCTGTGAAATCGGGCGGCGAGCCGATCTGACGGTAGATACCCCTCAAGCAAGAAGAAGAGCCTATGGGCTCAATTCTTCTTAGTTCAACGGTCTGAGGTCTTGGAGACACTTGAGCAAGCGCGTCGTGAGTGGGCGCATTCGAGCTTCATTGTTGATGATCGAGGAATCGTCAATGCCGAAGCGCCGTCGCCTATGAAATATTGAAGGCGGAGATAGCGACCTACCTCGCCACTAGAAAAACTTTGTTTTATTTATAGGTTTTACTTTTTAAATCTTTTTGTAGCGGCCAGCCCATTTGTTTGGCCATATATATGAAAATTCAAAATGAAAAAAAAGTTTGGAGGTGAAGTTACTATATTTAATTATATGTTGAATTATTACGCTCTCTCTCTCTCTCTATATATATATATATATATATATATATCGAAGGCAGTTTTGTGGAAAAACAAAATCTAGTTTGGAGGTGAAGTTACAATTAATATTAATTATATCGAGCAAGGCGTCAGCGGTAGAGTGGGCGCATTTCGAGGCCGTTATTTGATCGGGAACCGTCCGTCTTCGACACACCGCCTATATGAAGTATTGCAGAGATGGAGATAGCGACCTACCTTCGCCACTAGAAAAATCTTGTTTAATTATAGGTTTACCTTTTTAATATAAACATGTAATTTCTTCACATGTCATGTAAGTGTATATACTTGAGAAAAAAACATTTCACAGAGCGGTTCCATAATGGCAAATGCATGATATCCCACACCAGACGGTTCCATAATGGAGGCAAATGCGTGATATCACCGCAGACGGTTCCATAATGGGCCGTCTCGATAAAGTCTTTATAAGTAGGAGCTAGCATAGCTTGCCGCTAGGGTTTTGCGCTCTAACTTCGTCACTCCCATACGCCCGGTACTCTCGTCCGTTCCTCCTCGTCGGCTGGCGCCGCCATTCTTCCGTCGCCGGAGTTTGTGGCACTCTGGTGACCTTTGCAAAAGACACTCGTCACGATAAAGTGTCTTTTGCGGCGTCCACCTAGGTAATGATAACTCCTGAAATCTCGTCATCTCAGCTCGGCCGCTAGGGTTTGCGCCCTAACTCCGTTCCTCACCTCGGCGCTTGCCGCTCGACCTCGTCGCCGTCATGCCCGCCCTTAGCTAGCTTATCTCTGGCCCAGACTTTGCTTTCCCCATCCTCACTATTCTCCTCTAGATCTGTTAGCTTAATGTCTTTTGTTGAGTTTGATTTTTATGCATGAGCCTTAAGTTGTGTCACGATGTTTGTGTGATTTATGCAAGGTAAAGAAATGGATGAGGTTGTCTTTGGTGGTGAGATCGCCACCGTGAGTTCTTATTTGTACTAAGGTCCCTCTCTGTCTCTACCCTCCTTGCTCTGTGATGAAAATGGCTAGCTAGTGCTCTGCGATGGATCTGGGGGCTACTCTTTGGTGTGGTGGGTTTGGACACCCTTGGTCTTGTTCTCTTCTTGATGAGCGCTCAATGATGTTAATAGTCTTATCTGAAATTGAATTGATAATTAGTTCATATTAATAGTCCCTTGCTGTGATGTAATGATGTAAATAGTCCTATCTTTGAAATTGAATTGATAATTAGTTCATATTAATAGTCCCTTGCTCTGTGATGTAATGATGTAAATAGTCCTATCTTTGAAATTGAATTGATAATTAGTTCATATTAATAGTCCTCTTCGTATGATGTAATGATGTCAATAGTCTTATCTGAAATTGAATTGATAATTAGTTCATATTAATAGTCCCTTGCTCTGTGATGTAATGGTGTCAATAGTCTTATGCTGAAATTGAATTGATAATTAGTTCATATTAATAGTCCTTGTTCATGCGGTCAAGTTCTCCTACCTCTTGCGTGCAGTCGTCCTACCATTCCATTCATAATCTCTTCTCTATAAAGTCTCCAAGCGGTGGTTTACTTGTGCCATTAAAACCGACATCATATATATATTATATATATTATTAAATGATCTCGACCACTTTGGAATTAGATCCATGACATGAGAAGAATGAGGCGGTATCCACGGGCAATCTCATTGAGCCCTTGCAAGTATAAGTATGGATGCAAAGAAGGCGGTCGGACATCAATTACGGATTGGGCGTCGCTATGTTGAAAGTGGCGTTGATCTTTAACTACTACGGTAAGAAGTGGCATCATGTATTAGCAACCAACAATTCTTGAGCATGTAATTGTCTTTAAAGCCAACAAGAACACAAGCAACAAGTTGAGAATTCTTTTGAAATATGAGAATGGTTGCATTGTTCTTATTGATGAAACGATTGCTCTTTCAAGAACGTTACATGCTCAACATGATACTGCTTGATCGAGTAAGCATCAACGATACTTTCGAACATGATGTCCAATTCATAATTGATGTCGACTGCTTCTTGCAACGATACTTCTGAACATGGGCTCAATGATTGCTAATACTGCTCATCCTTCTCATCTTTGCGAATCCAAAGTGCTGAAGACTACGAACAATATATATGTAATATATATATGACGGTTTGGCCACCCGCTAGCCGTACATGATATCACAGACTTATCACGACTATCACGTGGTTTGTGGCTAAAAGCATGCATGATATGTGATATCCTGAGCGGTTTGTGGTGAAACATCTGTGTGAATATCACTGACGGTTTGTGGGCATGGCAAGTGCGTGATATGATTATCATAGAGCCGTTTGTGGATGAAACCGTCATGATATATGCTGCTCATAAGCGGTTTGAACCACAAATGCGTGAAAATATACATCCGACGGTTCAAAACCGTGCGTGATGACCTCATGTCATCGCTTGACCCATAAACTTCGAGCGGCTCACGAAACCATACGTGATGGCGTTTTGAACCGTCTGTGAAAGCCTTTTACGTAGTAGTGGAATCGATTCTCTTTTATCCCTTTATTGCTTGTTTCTAATTTCTCGTGTTGGATCCCCATGCTTTTATGATTGGATGAACTTCACTTCTTGACTTAATGTTGTATTGGCCACCAAGGGAATTGATGATATGTCATTGAAGGTATGTTTTCATAACTCAAGCAGAAGAGATTTCTGTTACCTATTTTTAATGTTTCTAAATATAGTTTCCAAGAAGAAACTATTTACACGATATTGATCCTTCACTGTCATCTTGCATGTCCATTCCACAGTGCTTCATGTGACTTTTTAGTCCTCAGAAAAAGCTTCTGCTTCATGATTGAATTGATTTGATGAATTCAAAAAGAGCTGATTGATTTTGTGATGTTTGCATGTTAATCTTTATATATAGATTAATAGATGTCTCTTCCTGTTGATTGTCACTAAATCTGCTTTTTCTTTTGTGTGTATCATGAAAGGTCGTTTCCATGTTGGTTGCTGTGTTCTTGGACTGGTTCGTAGTTCATAGTTCCTGTGTTACTAAAATGCTTAGTTTTAGGTTCTTGTATGGACTATCTACTTGATTTGGTTGCGGAAAATAGTAATCGTGTAGTGAATCCCTTAAATTGTTTTTTAACTGCAATAGTTTAACTTTTGATAGTCTTAAAAAGTTCAACTTTTGATGAGCAGAATAAAATAGAGATTCATAGCTAATAATGGGATAGAAAACGTAATCTAAATAAGCCTTATAAGAGCATATAATCCCTGCTGGTTATGCTGATTGGTGATGAGCTTAAATAATCATGTCTGATTTCAGAATCGTTCAACGCCCTCTATCTGTAAAGAAAATCTAGCATATTTTAGTGCTACCTTTTTAGGGAATTTTAATGATATTTTTCATCCTCAGATTCCATGACGAAAAGGCAAAGCCAACTATACCCATTCATCTGAAACAGTCTGCCCTAGCTTTTAGTAAGCTTGGTGTGGGGAGTTCGAGGGAAGAACAAGATTTTGTTGCAGGACATGAGCTTTGGTACAAGAAGATTATTGATCCATCAAGCGATTTTATTTTGACATGGACTTATTTCTTCAGTATCTCATGCTTCATTGCTCTCCTATTTATGGATCCTATGTACTTCTATGTGCCTAAAATCTTTTATGGCGAACACACTTTATGTATCGGGAGAGATAGACACCTAGCTATCATCGTTACTGTCTTCCGATCAATTGCCGACCTTTTTATGTCATCAAATTATGATAAAGTTCAGGACTGCATATATTAATCCAAGATCCACGTTGGGGATTTTCAGTCGAGGAGACCTTGTCACGGATCCTAACAAAATTGCAAAGCAGTACATGAAATCTGATTTTGCAGTTGATTTAGTTGCTTCGTTGCCTTTACCGCAGGTAATTTCAATCCTTTCTGATGCATTGCTTATCATTATTGAAACCATTTGTTAGCAGTGATGTTTGCATATTGTTTCATTTAGCACTTATCTAGATGCTGGTATGGTCGTGAACTGTTAAAATTATTGTAAGGTGGTAGGGTTGAGTTTAGGGATTGTTCCTCTTCCGGATGCAAAGATCTAGTTTGTTTGACCATAAGCACAACACCTGTGTGGATGTCTTCACAGACCACGCTATAAAGAAGAAAATGATATGTTTTTCAAGGACGTGCAAAAGCTTTGCACATCATATCATTAGAAGAAAAGAAAATGATATGTGGTTGGGTTTGTCTCTTAAGGAAATTCTTCAAGAATGTAGTTTGAAATAAATCAAGTTTTTTATAAAAAGCCTTTTGCAGTTTATGATCTCCAAATGAAATGCATATGTTGTCTTTTGAATTGTTTATTGCAATTATTTTTTAAAAAAATATCCAAAAGCCCTCCATTATGATGATTTCACCATCATAGCTAACCAACTTAATTGTTTTCTAAAACTTGGTATTCTTCATGTCAGTAGCAATCAGATACTGTAAGTCAAAACTGATAACATATATCAAAATAGTGAACTTCTGAATGCTGCAATCCCACGATGATATGCTTGTACTTTATGCTTGCTGCTTTTCATTCAACTGGATGCCTTGAAATTACCAAAAGCAATTTCGTTCTGATAACTGGTCACTAGTTCTCATTTGTTGTGTGGCTCTGACATGCTTGCTCTGATGCTAGGACTGTTCTTTTATCGAACATGAAAGTAGTAGATCTCAACTTCATACCCTAAAAGTTTATCTGTTATAATTGTGAGTTTATAGATGTTGGTTTCTTTGAGGTGAAACAATCTACATTTATATACCTGAAGTTTGAGTTGTGACTGTTGTCTGACATTTCCTCCCTTGTCCTGCAGCTCATTATTTGGTCCGTGATACCAGCTATTAAATATTCTTGGTCTGAGCATAACAGTGACATACTGCTTCTGGTTGCTCTTTTTCAGTATATTCTAAGATTGTATCTCATATTTTCTTTGAATAACAAAATTATTAAAGTTACTGGAGCTTTTTCAAAGACTGCTGCAAGGAGCCGCATACAATCTACTGTTATACATGATTGCTAGCCATGTACGATGCTTATATGAGTTTCTATGTGCAATCTTTCTCCATTCCATGTCTTTTGAAATTTTGCTTTCATATAGTGGAACGACTGTTGTGCACTTCTCTTTCAGGTTTTAGGAGCACTGTGGTACCTGCATGCAGCAACTGACCCAGAGCTTTCTCCTTCAGCATGCATCCATCAAAAAGAAAGCTAGCCACGCTTTCCTCAGCTTTGGCTAGCAGAGCGGCAGGAGGGAGGTTGTACTGTCCTCTTCCTGGGCTGGCTACCCACCAAGTAACACCAGACCAAGACAGATTCACCTACCTACTCTGCAGTCTGCTCCGCCCCAAGTTACAAATCAACCAGGTCCATTTCATATATGTTAATCTGTATTTTCTTGAAAAAAATATATTTGTAATCTGTGTTTTCCAAAAAAAATTGTAATCTGTGTTTTCTTCAAAAAAATTATAATCTGTATTTTTTTACTATTATAAAAAAGACTTGGTGGTGATGGTCACCACCATCTACCACCTCCCTCCCCACCTTTTGAGGTGGTAGGATATTTTATAGATAGATATGTATACATAAGTTACCCTGAAGAATTTGTAGATAATTAAATTATCAGCTTGTTACTTTTAAATTGCGCTGCCATATTTTATGTTTTGCTTTCATATAGTGGAACGACTCATTGTGCACTTCTTTTTCAGGTTTTAGGAGCACTGTGGTACCTGCTATCCGTTGATCGACAGACTGCGTGTTGGGAAAAATATTGCAGGAACAAAACGAACGAAACTAGTTGCCATAATAGATACCTGGCTTGTGACGTAAAGCCAGATCCAATTTGGGTAGATAGCACTGTTATTTTTTTACTAGATGTGGTGCTCGTAACAAAAGCATCAGTTTTGACTATGGTATGTTCCAAACATTGTTATCAAACCAAGCTCCTAACCAAAGCTTCCTGAGGAAGTACATCTATTGCCTTTGGTGGGGCTTGCAGAATTTTGTTATGACTGTCACCTCCGGATTTTGTTGAAAATGGAATTTAATTACCTGGTAGCGATCCTTGTTCATTTATTAGCTTATTGCATTGTATATTGTGAACTTGGGAATTATGTCAATGTTGTTCAATCTATATATGTAATGATTTGTGGTGTTTATCTTACTGTGGAATTATGGTTTATTTGATTGTAAAATCGGTGCAAAACTAAATTGTATCATATATATACCGTGGAAAAGTATATTGTTTCTCGAGTGTTCAGGACGAAAACACTCGGGAAATATGGCCACGTGACCATCCTTTCCCGCTATCACTCAAATTTTCCCGAGTGTTCAAGACTAAAACACTCGGGACAAATATACTTTCCCGAGTGTCATTGGTTGATATACACTCGGGAAATTATTCCGTTATGGCGGGAAACCTGGTCAGAGTTAGTTTTAGTGTTTTAGGTTTCCGAGAGTAACCCAAAACACTCGGAAATATCATTTTCCCGAGTGTAATTCTGGAACACTCGGGAAACCAATTTGATTCCCGACTAAACTGTCCCAAGTGGGTTTTCCCAACGCCGACCTTCGGAAACTAATTCCCGAGTGTTTTCGGACTTTCCTGAGTGTTTCTGCACTCGGGAAAAATACTGGATTCCGGTAGTGAGTTAGGAAACATTCAAGAAGGTGTCGGTGATGCGACTTGGGATAATTTTCCATATATTTTCATCGTGGAGAAGTTTTCGATCGATCGAGAGAGAGAGAGAGAGAGAGAGAGAGAGAGAGAAGATTCATGTAATGTAATACCCTAAATAATCTCGCCATGAACTGTAATAAAAGCCAACACTTCACTCAATTGGTCGCTAATCCAACCGGTGTAGCATCCAATTGTCTACCACAAGTTCAGAGAAACATGTCAAATGGGTAAACCAACCGCGCGCACATTGGCCCATTGCGTGGTGGGTGCATGCCAGCACGGTGAGACCGAGACAGCCGAGAGATTTTTGGGCCGACCGGGCGTTGGACGCTACCCAAGAGCCAGAGACCCTTAGTGTCCTTGCAATTTGCAAAGCTGCACGCCCTGAGCACCCGAGACCCATGTCGGCCGGCACAAATTACAATTACTACACGGCTGTGATGAGTTGTTACAGCTTGCAAGCAGCAAGTTGCATGGACCAAAGGAACATGAGGACAACCAGATTAGCTGCACTGCTCTGCACAGCTAGCAACCAGGGAGCACCGTGGGCACGACGAGGCGCTCCGGCCCCTAGGGTTCGGACGAGCCTAGGTGTCGTGTTCTTATGACTCTGGTGTTATTTTATCTTTGATGTATAGAAGAAACTAGATTTGCTACCCGTACGCCAACAGTGATATTTTAGAGGAGGCACTAGCAGTCGGACGTACGGGAAAGCTCCCACCCGTACGCCCAGATGCATCATCGATAAGCAGGCCACTAATTGTGCAGCCTTGAGTTGCCGCTGTTCCTCACTGTGTATTGGGCCAGCAGCTTGTAGACGGCACTGAAGTGGCCAGCCCTCGCATTTTTGTCTTAGCTGACACCTGTTCAACAGTGAATGCCCAACTACTCGCCCATTACGCCCATAGCTTTGTCCATGTATATAGGAGGTACTAGCAGTCAAAATTGAATTTGGTCAGATGGTGTGGATCAAGAGTAATTAGTTAGTTTAGATTATAGATCGAATTGGTGTGTTAGAAGTCATCAAAGGTCCGGACAACAGATGCAACATCTTAGGACAATAGTTGCAACATTCTCGACAATATTGCAACATATCCCACAACGGTTGCAACATCTCTGACAACGGTTACAACATTCTTTAGACACGGTTGCAACATCCTCGACAATGGTTGCAACATCCTAACAATAGTTGCAACATCTTAGGACGATGGTTGCAACATCCCCTGACACGGTTGCAACATCCCGACAACGGTTGCAATATCCCTGACAATGGTTGCAACACCCCCTATTGCAACATCATCCCGTGACAACGGTTGTAACATCGTGAAGACAACGGTTGCAACATCCTCGACGACAACTGCAACATCGAGACAACGCTTGAACATCCCCGACAATGATTGCAACATCCCTGACAACGGTTGCAACATTCTAGGACAATGTTTGCAACATCCCAGACAATGTTTGCAACATCCCCGGAACCGATTGCAATATCCCCGACAACGGTTGCAATATCTCGACAATAACCGCAACATCTTTGGACAATGGTTGCAACATCCTAGAACAATGGTTGCAATATCCCCAACAACGATTGCAATATATATGTATTCCTAATGGGAGCTTATCTCGTAATCCATTCTCGATTCGCTTGAGTGACCAAAGATGATTCATTTTAGCACTGCCACTCGCTAAAGGTGCACGACAGTAGGCTCTTTATTTTCTTTCCTTCGAGATCTACAATCACGATCCATACATACTCCGCTTTACTTGGAAATCGGGAGAAGTGAGATTTAAGACAAATCATTGCATTACAACGGAGAGAAGTGGGTGAGTCTCACATGGAGGCCCATGTACGTGGGGAAAAGGCCAGGCCCATATTGTAGGCCCCGATCGCTCGGACGTACTCACATAGCATTACCATATTTTAGACAAGCCTACAGTAGGTGGGCTTAAATCACTAAACTGTGGAGGTTTTTAGCTACCCTGTTCAGCCTCTATAGTTGGGGAACTAGACATAGACAATATACTAGCTAGACTGATCGGTAAATAATAATGCTCATGTCCTTTTGAAACATGCTCAATTGCTTATTCAAGCCCACTAAAAAATGTAGTGGCAACTGGCAAGTAACTAGTAACAAGTATTTGACACTAGTCATGATACAAGAAAGAGTCTCACATGTGTAAGCATCAGCAGTGCTGCATCATGGGTTCCTAATTTGTCCAGTAATTTAATTCCGGTGACGAAATTAATGTGTTTGGTGGAATAGCTGGAACTCTTCTTCGGGATCAATGAGGAGATCATCAAGGAAACAGGTACACTTACTCCTGGTCCCTTCTCAAGTCTTATCTGCATCCATGGCCTTTCAGTTCTCCAATGCTCATACGATCGGATTACTTGTTATGCTTTTGACATGCTATTACCAAGTTGCAATGGCCTGCACATCGACGTACGCAAATAACTCGGTTATATATTTCTCCAGTGAAAGCGAAAGAAAGAACACCTTTATTTACTGCTTTTCAGAGTACAGCCCCTTTTTTATTTTGCTGGGGAACCATTTTTCTTGGAACAATTTAGTGATTATGTTCGAGCAGTCTAGTCGAATTGAACAACCCGTCAGATTCTCCTTTGCCTCACGACATCCGTTGAACTCCAAGTGAGATAAATTGTCATCTGCGGACGTTCACTACTTCTCAATCAAGTGACTCGATAACTTCATGTTGTCAACTCTTCGACTACTAGTGGTATGGCCATGCACTTTTTTATCCGACCACATCGAGGACCAGAGATATATCTCTGCTATGTTAGGAGTGGCAAATCCCATATCCAACCCGCTCACTACTACAAAACAAAGTAGACGCTTATCACGCATTTATTCTTGGAACCGCCTCGTTGGGTCCGCTTGACGAGGTATTTGACTTCAGCCTATCACGTATGATTCTTATTAATAACCATTTGTGATAGGCATCTATCAACGACGGTTTATTAATAGAACTGTCAGAACTATCACAGACGGTTTAAAGAACCATTCGTGATAATCTCTCGTACTCACGATGGTTGATTAATAGAATCGTCAGGATCTATCACGCATGCTTTATTAAATAACCGCTCTGTGATAATTCTAGTATCATAGACTTGTAAACATGTATCGTCTCAGGAACTATCACCGATGTTCTATTTAAAAACCATCGATGATAGTAGATATCATGCATTGCTAATAATAAGAACCGTCTCGGATATCCTCGCACTACAAATACCGAACTGCACTTCGCCCATTCCCATTTGAGTTGCCACTGTAAACGCTCACAACAGCAGATGAGAGGGAAGGAGGAGGAGAAAGGAGGCGAAGGAGAAAGGGAGGCGAAGGAGAAAGGAGGAGAAGGAGAGGATTCTCGAGCGATTCAGATTTTCACCGTGGCCCGAGGGTAACAATCTATAACCCTTTAGAGCATCTACAATGTACATGCTTAGCCGGGTTCAAATGGCTAGATTTAATGCTAGGAACCGATTCCACACGCTGAAGTCGCCGATTCAAGCAAAACTCTAGGAACCGATGAAAACTTTGCATCCGGATGCAAGTGAATAGAATAATATTTTTCATTGGGTGGTTAGCATATGCATTAAGTTCTGTGAGGGAGAAGGAAATGGAGAGAAAGAGCGTTGAGAGATTTTATTTCTTTTTTTGATTTTTAATAAGATGTTGGTCCCACTTAAGAGTATGAATCGATCAATACATCGTGGGGAATGACTAGTTCTTTGAATGCTTACGTGGCATCTCTTTGAATCGCATCGGTTCAATACATCGAGATGCTTTATGTTGCTATAAATTAATCGCTAATCAATTTAAGTATGTTTGGTAAATAGGAAGCCTACTACCGATAGAGAGGAAGGAGGAGAAGGCAGGATTCTAGAGATATTAGGTATTTTCATCGAGCTCGAGGGTAACGATCTATAACCCTTTATGTTTGTTATAAATTAATCGCTAATCAATTTAAGTATGTTTGGTAAATAGGAAGCCCATTGCGCCACGACAAAGAGGAAGGAGGAGAAGGAGAGGATTCTAGAGATATTTGGTATTTTCTTCCCGAGCTCCGAGGGTAACGATCTATAACCCTTTATGTTTGCTATAAATTAATCGCTAATCAATTTAAGTATGTTTGGTAAATAGGAAGAGTACGTACTTGCGGTTTATTAATATAATTTGACACTAATCTGTTACATGCGAAGCGAGATGGACCGAACTAGATGTACGGCAGAACCGGCAAGTCAAGAGTACATTAATGGCGTTGTTGCTTAGAAGAGCCGCCGAAAGCAGATATGTTGAAGAAGGATAAATTTATGTAATCGGCCCATGCATTGATTGCGGTAATCAAGATGTTTAACAATCCGCCGCATATCGGCGTGCACTTGATGAGAGTTTGTACCGAGGGCTTATGGAGGACTGCAGCACTTTTGCCTTGCCATGCCGAATACATAAGGTTGTCAACCATGCTTAAAATCATGGAAATGAAGAAGGCAAGCAATGGTTGGTCCGATAAGAGTTTCACAAAGATTGTTAGGTCTCCTAGAGGACATCCTTCCGAGGGAAACGTGTTGCCCAAAGAAGACCTACCAAGCAAAGAAGTTCTTTGTCCATTGGGAATGGAAGTAGAAAGAATACATGCATGTCCTAACGATTGTATCCTCTACCGAAAGAGTATGCGACATGCATGTATGTCCTGCGTGTAAAGCATCCCGATACAAACGCCGAATACTACTAAGGTGAAGCAAGGACCTCCGCTAAGATATTGTGGTATCTCGCCCGTGATCCCACGCTTAGCGCTTATTTGCGAACCCAAAGGAGGCAAGATTGGTGCATTGGCACTCGGAGGAGCGAAGAAAGATGGAAAGCTAAGACACCCTAACGATTCTCGCCAAAGGAGATACTTTGATCGGAGCCAAAAGTTCGGCATGGAACCGAGGAACATAAGGTTAGGGTTGAGTACGGATGGAATGCATCCTTTCGTAACATGAGCAAATGCCTATAGCACTCCGCCCGTGAATCTATGTATGTACAACCTTCTTCTTTGGCTGTATGAAGCGGAAGTACATTTTGATGTTACTACTTATCCAAGGGTGAAGCACCCGGGAATGATATTGATGTGTACCTAG